>SNQJ01S0074824.1:37312-52115 GCA_010110895.2 Picea sitchensis | reverse complement strand
TGAACAAATTCAATGGATAAAATTGATCCATGTTGTGATCAATTTATGAAAGGTACTCATGTTAAAGACAATTAAAATATGATTATGGTTAATTTATCTTAAGAGGTTTGATCCACTAAACATACAACAATTATGAATAATCAAAGAGGCACGATGGTCAAAGAATGAACCAATACACAGTCATAGTTAAAAGAAAATAAATCATGAAAATATGAATAAAGAATAAAAAGAAAAATGATAGTAATTAAAGTTTAGATTATCATTTTAAATGAAAAGGTACAATGGTTCAAATAAAGGGACACATTGTTTTAAAATTTCACACCAGTTTGAAGATTATATAAACGAGATAAAGTGGCGAGAAGAAAGTGTCTCTACAATCTAGAAAAGAAGTTCAAACTCTGAAGCAGATTCCAGGAAGAAAAGCTAATACCTATGCATTAAGGGTGGTTGGGTGGTGCAAGGGCAAGTTGGTACCTGCAGAGGGAGTTGGTTCTTCCTTGTCAATTGTAGTTGACTAAACAAGGGGGTCGTAGCCTCCTACCAGTTGGTGCTGGTAAACCAGGGTGTGGGTGCATCCTGATCAGTTGGTGTTGATCAAAGAGGAAGTACATCTTCCTTCTATGTAACATGTAAAACAAATTTTGCAGTTAATAGTAAAGAATTTGTGGTTTTTCCCATTTGGATTCTGTTAGCACTTTGTAAATTTTGTCCGGATGAATAGACAGACGATAGAGGTAAATGTTTCAACCAGCTTTATAGCTAAGGCACTAGCCTACCCAACTTAGAGAGGGCTCTCTCGTGTCACTTGATACATCTATGGAAATCGGTGGCTAGAATTGGTTTGTTTTGGGGTTTTAATAAAGTTGTTGAAGAGTTGAAGATTACCTTTGGGCTATGGGGTCAAGAATGTAAGATGTATTTCCAAATCATGAAAACAATCAAGAGGAAAAGGCTAAATGAGGAAGTGACTTCTGAGTTTATGCTTGAAAATTTTAGATGGTATCAGAAGAAAAGAAACACACAACTATTATCGGAGCATTATAGTAATGAATTATGAAATGGTTTAGAAGAGATGAACACAGTCTAAATCGTCAAGCCAAGAGCATCAAATAATGAATTCTGGACTTTTAGTTTCTCAATTTAGACAAAAGAAAGAAAAATGAAAATACAGAATAATAGGAATCACATACTATGAGAGAAAACGAGACTCATAACACCACCAATTAGAATATTTTCATAAAAAGACCCAAAATTTGTCCCTACACCCATGTATTCATTCCAGCCCCAGATATTTATAAATTTTTCCTGCACAGAGTGTAGGCTCCTCTTTTCTCCCCATTCTATACTCGTGAGGCCAAGCATATATAGAGGAATTTCATATGGAATTTAAAACTTTCGGACTTCCTCATAATTCTAAAAATAGATACGAGTTACAAAAAGGAAGAACAGTTGCATTATTTAAAGGGATTGTTATTAATTGGTCTATCATATCAGGACTCCCTTCTCTTAAGTCGACATCTGTCCAAAACTATCTGAAATACACCAAAAATTTACATGAGTATTCACCTCATCTTGGCGATTTCCTCCTCCAGGGTACTCCACCAATCGGAATTTTCCCTGACGCTCTCTATCATCTCGGTTTTGGCCTTTGATTTCCTCCTTTTGATCCTCCTCTTCTTTGCGGTTGGGTGGTAGGTGTTGTCTGTGTGTTAATTTATGACAAGATCCCTTATAACGAGGTTTAATCTTACTCCTGACTCTGTCTTAGTTTCAAGTTCGGTATGAAATTTAGTCGCATGCATCTGCAAGAACCATATTTCATTCTTACTTATTGACCTGCCCGGTACCTTTGTTGAGAACCCAATTGTGCCAGACGTCATTTGAAAAATATTATCCATCCTTTCTGAACTTCGCAGAGACCTTTATTTGGCCACCCTTTGGGTTTACACAATTTAGGAGCATGGGCCGAGCTTGTTTTTCTTATGCATAAGATGACAATATCCCAGAATAGGATAAAATGATTCATATCTGAGATTTTGATGTTCTGTGTGCTTTGCTCATGAATTACTGTCACAGTACCTTGGTGTGCCACACTTCATCAATCCACTTCAAATGATGAGCCTTGAGTTAGTTATGTGGAGGCATCCTTTTGGTACGTCATCTGGGAAAGTACCTGGACCGATGATTTGAGGTGATCTGACCAACCGCCATCTTCCCAACGAGCTATTGACATGATGTTTTGAAACACGTGACATCTGGGACATAGGAAAAGTGGTTTCGGGAAATCCGTTGTCTCTCTTGATGCGTGTGTAAGAGCGCCACGCGTTCCCCATCGAAACCAAAGTAGTTTTCCCCGGTCTGCCTTCGCGATGTTAAGTTTCGTGCTATTTGTTTGCCCGATGTAGGCTTCGACTATAGATCTGAGATTCTTCAAGATCAATAGCCCACTGAGATACTCCCTTCCCACTTCTGCTACATTCATTCACATGCCGCGGAATATAGCCGAGCGCCATGAACTATCACGCCTCTACTGTGGTATACCATCTCGCTAAACTTCAGAAGTTTTTAGATCCCGATAAAAATTGTTAGGGTGATAACATTGGCTCCAAATGGGGATGCTATCCTCCCAGCTAGGTAGCAAAGAACTCGTAGACCCGGTGCTTGATCCATAGGGATGTTCCCCAAAACACGTGTGTGTCCTGCTCCAACCAAACTCTGTGCATTGCTTCCAACTGCATGGGGGACGTCTGAATGCATTACTGAAAACTGACAACATCTAGTGCTAGAAAACTCAAACTGGAAAAATGCTTGACTGAAAAGATTATTTTCACATCCCTACCTACCCTAAAACTGATGGGATGACCACTCGCTCAGGTGATGCTAAAGTGCCAATGCATCCAATCAAGCAATTGGTTTCCTAATTTTCCTTTCACATTTTTTTCAAGTTGGTAGAAAAATGTAAAGGATGGCGGCTGAAAAAACAAATTGAATCCAAAATTTGAGCTTATGAGTGAAGAAAATTCATCCTTCACTGAAGACTATAATAGGATGGCCATCGAATCTTGAAAATCATGAAAAATCATTTCTCCTTGATGAGAAAAAACCGAAAGGCAAGTATCTTTCATCAGTGTTAGTTGTTTTTTCTCTATTTCTTCTATTCTGAGAACATCTTCAAATGAAATGGAGATGATAGGTTTGTCTTCTTAGCCATGCATATCAACAAAAATATTCATATATTCTTGAACATCTTTAAATATGATAGCCATATAATATGCACCAAGGTTATCCTCTTGTTCATCAAAAAACTCTGATGTGGTTTCATTAAATTTTTGGAAATTTGTTTGAGGACAACCACTTTGACTTTCCAGTGAATAAATAGAAATAAGTTCCTGCTCATGCACTACTTCACAGTCCAGAGCTCCCGTGGATGGATTTTCAAAACCCTGATTTTCAAATGACTTGAATAAAACCACTGCCTCTTCATTATCTTTTTGTGTTTCTGATGGACAAATGGCATACACTACTTCATCTATGTCATTTATTTCTTTATTGCTGGAAATTTCCATAAATGAAATTTCATAATCTTCATCCATGTCTATGTTGCTTAAAAATTTAACCACAATGTCATTCTCAAGGGAAGAGAAAATACTCTAAAACACCTTTCCATGTTGAGAATCCATATTGATTTCGGGATGGAGAAAATGACCTTGAACAATACTTTTTGGAGAAACTTCTTCTTCCTTTTCAGGTTGATAGCTGAACATAGACTGCAAATCTGAGATGACATGACCCTTTATGTGATTGTCCTAGAATTATCATCACCACTCCATTCATGCTTGGAGGATCCTTGTCCTGAGATACTACAAATATTTTTCTTCAATAATTCGAAAGAAGAAAAACATAATGGTAGGGTTGTCCTACCTGATTTGAAATCGTCTTCAATTTCATTGCCAACAGATGGTTGTATTTCAATGCAAGCAATAGGGTCTCCAAGCGCATGAAAAGAATGTTGCAGCATCTTTTCATTCTTCTCCATTGATCTAACATGGCTTTGCATAAGCACATATTCTTTTTCTTCGATGATTATTTTAGGATTTTATTTCGGCAATTTCAAAGAATAAAAGCATAGAGGTAAGGAATTCCCTTCAGCCGATTCAATACTTTCTTCTTTGTAATTGTGATATGCAGCTTGATTTCTTTCATTATACTACTGAAAAGGAACATTTTCTGATAGAGAACATGTGGTTGATTGTTCCAGGGGGTCAACATCATAATCATCATATTCACCATATATAGGCAAATCATTAACATATGCCATGTCATCTAACAAGAACAAACTTAGCACATCAACATGTTCTTCAATAAGCTTCTTTTCACACTCATATTCTTGACTATCTACAAATGAATACATAAAATGATCAGCCCGCTGCTCATCATGGAATGGATCAACACCTCCTCTTTTGACAAGTGGGATGCWWTTTTTTGCAAAATCATTAGCATTGGAAACTTCAAGAGGACCCATGATATTGTCAATTCTATGCTCAAGATTCCAATCAACTATTTTCTGTTCATTTTCACTTTCATGTCCTTGAACATTCAACCCCTCATTTTGGGTTTGTTTACATGCTTGGATGTTGTGTTGAATGTCCTGAGCATCACTAAATATTTGTTGTAAAGACCCAGGTCTTCTTTCCATTAGGAGGAAAGAAAAATCTGGATGAAGAGCAGTTGCGTAATGGAGCATGGCAGCAGCTTCAGAGGGTTGAATTTCTTTGGAAAAATTATAATAGACGCTAGAGAAATTTCTACTGAATACAGAAATAGATTCATTGTTGCATCTTTTCAAGGCATAAAACTCAGTGAGTTGCAGCTCTAAGGATTTCTCCTTACCCCAAAATTTAAAAAAAAACTTCTTCAATTCCACCCATGAGTTGATGGTTTATGGGTGTAAGTGTTTGAACCAGTGTTTGGTGTCTCCTTTCAAGGATTGAGAGAAAAATATCATACACACATCATCGTGGTCAATCTCGAATAAATCTATAAAATTCTCAAACCCTTGAATGTGCTTTTCAGCAGATATGATACTCGATTCTCCGTCGAACACAGGTAGGAACTCATAGTAATTTGAAGGTAAATCATGAAGGGTTTGGGGTAGATTTAATGGTATTTATCTATGTCGGGCCTTAGGGGGTGTTGGGCCAAGAACAGTGGGAGAGACATTGGTCTGAGTCTCACGAGATTCATCAACTTGGCCATTGTCATTGCGTGGCCTAGGTGAAACCTTTTTATCAGAACCAGGGACAAGGCAAGGGTATGCATGTGCAATGTATAGAGGAGGAAATATAATTTTAAGTCTTTCATGATCATTATTAAGATACAATAGGTAAAATAAAGTTCGTTTTGCATTTTCAAGGAAGGAGCAGATGCAACTTAAAATGAAAAGTAAAATGCTTTGTAAGAGGTCCCATTTTGAGTACTTGTTTTCCCTCATGATGCCCTTCCTTTACCCTATCAAGGGGTTTCATCTTTCAGTGAAGTTTTAGTCTTGCGCTTGAAGTATTCAAAGTAGGGTTGCCTCTTGGAAATTTAGGATTCTTTTATCAGTGGAGTCACCTTCGAACCGAAGTGGACTCCCCTGAGTAGGAATACAGCCAATGTGTGCCTAAGTGTCTACCGCTCTCAGACCTTAGAACTCAACCATGTCATTCTTCCCAGGGAAACATTTTCAATTTCGTCCCCGGCAATGGCACCAAAATGTTAGCACTATGTAAATTATTTCTGGTTGAATAGACAGATGACAGAGGTAATTGTTTCAACCAGCTTTAGTGCTGAGGCACTAGCCTACCCAACTCAGAGAGGGCTCTCTCATGTCACTTGATACATCTATGGAAATCGGTGGCTAGAATTGGTTTGTTTTGGGGTTTTAATAAAGTTGTTGAAGAGTTGAAGATGACATTTGGGATATGGGGTCAAGAATGTAAGATGTATTTCCAAATCATGAAAACAATCAAGAGGAAAAGGCCAAATGAGGAAGTGACTTCTGAGTTTATGCTTGAAAATTTTAGATGGTATCAGAAGAAAAGAAACACACAACTATTATCAGATAATTATAGTAATGCATTCTAAAATGGTTTAGAAGAGATGAAAACAGTCTAAATCATCAAGCTGAGAGCATCGAATAATGAATTCTGGACTTTTAGTTTCTCAATTTAGACAGAAGAAAGAAAAATGAAAATACAGAATAACAGGAATCACATACTATGAGAGAAAACAAGACTCATAACACCACCAATTAGAATATTTTCATAAAAAGTCCCAAAATCTGCCCCTACACCCATGTATTCATTCCAGCCCCAGATATTTATAAAGTTTTCCTGCACAGAGGGTAGGCTCCTGTTTTCTCCCCATTCTATACTTGTGAGGCCAAGCATATATAGAGGAATTTCATATGGAATTTAAAATGTTCCGACTTCCTCATAATTCTAAAAACAAATACGAGTTACAAAAAGGAAGAACAGTTGCATTATTTAAAGGGACCGTTAGTAATTGGTCTGTCATATCAGGACTCCCTTCTCTTAAGACGACATCTGTCCAAAATTATTTGAAATATACCAAAATTTTACCTGAGGATTCACCTCAGCTTGGTGATTTCCTCCTCCAGGGTAGTCCACCAATCGGAATTTTCCCCAACACTCTCTATCATCTCGGTTTTGGCCTATGATTTCCTCCTTTTGATCCTCCTCTTCTTTGTGGCTGGGTGGCAAGTATTGTCTGTGTGTTCATTTATGACAAGATCCCTTATAACGGGGTTTAATCTTACTCCTGACTCTGTCTTAGTTTCAGGTTCAGTATGAAATTTAGTTGTCTGCATCTGCAAGAACCATCTTTCATTCTTACTTATTGACCTGCCTGGTACCTTAGTTGAGAACCCAATTACACCAGATGTTTTTTGAAGGATATTATCCGTGCTTTCCGAACTTCACAGAGACCTTGATTTGGCCACCCTTTGGGTTTACAAAATTCAAGAGCACGGGTCGAGCTTGTTTTTCTTATGCATAAGATGACAATTTTCCAGAATAGGATAAAATGATTCATATCTAAGATTTTGATGTTCTGTGTACTTTTCTCATGAATTACTGTCACGGTAACTTGGTGTGCCACACTTCATCAATCCACTTTGAATGATGAGCCTCAAGGTATCTATGCGGCGACGTCCTTTTGGTACATCATCTGGGAAAGTACCTGGACCGGTGATGTGAGGTGATATGACCAACCGCCATCTTCCCCGCGAGACATTGACATGACGTTTTGAAACACATGACATCAGGGCCATAGGAAAAGTGGTTTCAAGCAATCCTTCGTCTCCCCCAATGCGTGTGTAAGAGTGCCACGCGTTCCCTGTCGAAACCAGAGTAGTTTTCCCTGGTCTTCCTTCGCGATGTTAAGTCCCATGCTATTTGTTTTCCTGATGTAGCCTTTGACTGTAGATCTGAGATTCTTCAAGATCGATGGCCCATCGAGCTACTCCCTTCCCACTTCCTCTACATTCGTTCACACGTCGCGGAATATAGTCGAGCGCCCTGAACTATTGCGCCTCTACTGTGGTATAGCATCTCGCTAAAATTCAAAAGTTTTTAGATATCGAAAAAAATTGTTAGGGTGATAACAGGTTCCACGATAAAATACTATGTCAAAATTCTATTTGCATTAATAAATGAAAAATTTATATAATTGTTGTGTCACTGATTCACCCCCCCCCCCTCTCAACAACAGGATCTAATTCTACAATTGGTATCAGAGTTGGTTCCTTCAGCACAGTCTAACAAACTTGAAGGCATATCTTGAAGATGGGTTAACAAGAAGGGATGTCTAACAACAAAGCACCATTTTTCAATGGAGAAGGCTATGCTCTATGGAAAATAAGAATGAAAAACTTTTTCTTAGCACTTGGTTTTGATATCTGGCAATCTATTGTAGATGGTTACATTGCACCGACTACTCCACCCAAAGACTCTGGAGGAAAGAAAATATGTGATGATAACTCAAGAGCAGTTAATGTAATTCTAGATGGTTGACTGATTCTATATGTGTGAAAGTTATGCATTGCAAATCGTCCAAATAAATCTGGGACAAATTGGAAGTTGTATATGAAGGAGATGACAAAGTCAAAGAAGCTAAAATATAGACCTATAAAACTCAATTTGAAAATCTGAAAATGAAAGAAGAAGAAAATATCATTGAGTACTTTCACAGGGTAGATGAAGTGGTCAACTCAATTAGAGAAACAGGAGAATAAGTTACAGATAAACCTATTGTGCAAAAAATACTAAGGTCATTACCTATGAGATATAATGCAAAGATCTCTTCAATAGAAGATAGATCTGATCTAAAAACACTCATAATTGATCAGCTCCATAGAATCTTTACAATGTATGAAATGAGAACAGGGCATGATAAATCAACAAAAGATGAAACAACCTTCAAAGCATCCAGGACAAAGACAAATCAGAAGAAAAATCCTCAATCTAATCATCACGAAGAATCTGATTTGGAAGAAGCCAATTTCATTAGAAAACTTCAGAAAGGTTCAGGGAAGTACAAAGGAAAGCTTTTGTTCAAATGAATTAAATGTGGAAAAATTGGTCATTTTGCATCCAAGTGTCCTTACCCCAAGGAGGACCCTGAAGATCAAGAAAACAAAAATATTCAATATCAAAAAAAGGAAAAGCCCAACTTTAAGAAAAAAAATTACAGAGGGAAAAAGAATTTTTATTCAAAAGAGGAAAATGGTAGATCGTCTGAGTCTAGTGATAACAATGAATCTAACGATGATGAAGTCCTTTTCTTAGGTATTGAAGAGTCTAATGAAACATAAAAAATCAAATATGAAGAAGAGATAGAAGATGAAACAGAATTCAATATGGAGGAAGAACTTCTCAGTGCTCTGAATGAATTAAGAAAATACAAAACCAGATATAGACACATGAAAGGTTTTGTAGTTGAACAAAAAGAAAAATATGAACAAAAGGAAAAATAAATGGAGAAACTCATGAGAAACATGAGAAAACAAATCTTAGAAGAAAATAATATTGAAGAAAATATGGAAAAGTCTCTTAAGGAAAAACAAATAACTTGTGAAAGAATGGAGGCAGAAATAGTTCATCTGAAAAAGGAACTGGATGCAAAAATCATTCAAACGAAATTTGAAAATAGCTCTAAAATATTATATAAGATTATTACAGCTCAAAGGGATCTTGAAAATAAAAATGGAATAGGTTATTCTCGAAAGGAAGGCCATGTTAACTCAAAATCTTATGCAAATTCTCTTTGAAGTACATTCAAGAAGAAGAATGAAGAGAAGACAAGTAATGACAAGAGCTCCAAAAAATTACCTACACTCATTAGGAAAGAAGGCAAGACAATACCAAAGAATCTTTATCAAAACAAGTATCCTCACATTTTTCTTGGTTATTGCTATGTTTTCTCTAATTTTGGACACAAATCTATAAACTGTAGAGAATATAAAAAGAAGAATCTGAAGGTTAAGAACTACATCCATAAAGATAAATAAGTAGCAAAACCAGTTAGAGGCAGAAACTATAACCCCTTTGCACCCTTACAAGAAGGGGACTTACAATGCTTCAGATGCCACAAGCATGGGCATAAAGCCATTAATTGTAGACTAATGGAAGCCTCAGAACAGTCCAAGTTCATTAGAGAGTAGAAGAAACTTTGGAGAGTAAAAACATCCAAGAGGGATTGCTTTATTGCCCTAAAAACTCAAGATTAAAAGGATCTCTGGTATGTTGACAATGGATACTCAAAACATATGACAGGTAACAAGAACAAGTTTTTAGACTTAAAGAAACAAAAAGGTAAAGTTACATTTGGTGATAATGCTTCAAGTAACATACTTGGGAAAGGAACTGTGAGCCTTGGAAAAGACAAAGCTAGAAATGTACTACTTGTCGATAAATTGAAGACTAGCTTATTAAGTGTCAGTCAAACCTGTGATCAGGGACACTTCTGTATCTTTGACTCTCAAAAGTGTGAGATTAGGAGAGAAGACACAGGAAAATTAGTTGGCACTTCTCCTAGAACTCCTGAAAATGTATACATACTAAATGCTAAATTAAAAGAAGAGTGTCATATAAATTCAGTAGATGAAAGTTGGCTATGGAACAAAAGGTTGGGGCATATTAACTTTGATAATCTTGTGAAAGTCAACAACCTTAGTGCAGTAAGAAACTTTCCAAAAACCATAAAACCTTCAAATGCTATGTGTAGACACTGTCAACTAGGGAAACAAACTAGAGTAAGGTTCAAGGCAAAAGAATACACAACCTCGAAACTGTTAGAACTTGTTCACACTGAACTATGTGGACATACTAGAACCAAGAGCTTGCAAGGAGAGTCTTAATTTATGTTATTCATTGATGACTTTACTAGAATGAGTTGGATATGTTTTCTAAAATAAAAATCAGAAGCACTCAATAAATTCAAAGCCTTTAAAACCCTTGTTGAAAATGAAAAAGAGACAAAAATAAAATGTCTTAGATATGACAGTGGCGGTGAATTTACCTCAAGAGAGTTTGATGTCTTCTGTGAAACTCAAGGAGTAAAAATACAATTCTCTGCTACTAGAATGCCCCAGCAAAATGAGATTGTTGAAAGAAAGAATAGAACAGTTCAGGAGGCTGCAAGGACCATGCTAAATGAAGCAAAATTATCAGATGGATATTGGAGGGAAGCTGTAAGCACAGTAGTATACATATTGAATAGAGGTAAACTCAAGTTTAATAGTGATAAAACCCCTTATGAATTATGGTTTGGAAGAGCTCCATCAGTGAAATACTTCAAAGTCTTTGGAAGTAAATGCTACATCAAAATACTAGATGAGAGTCTTGGAAAATTTGATGTCAGATCTGATGAAGGTATTTTTCTTGGATATGCTTCAAACAAAAAGGCATATCGATGCTACAATATTAGATTACATAAGATTGTTGAAAGTTCATATGTCATAGTAGAGGATATAAAAACAATAAAGATCAAAAATCAAGAGACCATATCTACAGATAAAGATGAATATGATGATGAGACATTCAACACCCAACTAAAAGAAGTAGAAGAGAGTGAAAAAGAAAAGGAAGAAGATGATATGGATAATAGTGATAGTGAAGAATATAGTGAATATGGAAGGATAAGATAAGAATTTCCAAGAAGAGATACATGGACACCCTCAAGAATTATACAGAAAAATCATCCCGAAGAACTGATTATTGGAGATATGAATGATGGAGTGCAAACAAGAAGACAATTATTGTATCAAACAAAATTTGCATTGTTGTCACATATTGAGCCAAGCTCAATAAAAGAGGCATGTAAAGATGAGAACTGGGTTAAATACATGAATGAAGAATTGGATCAAATTGAAAGAAATCAAACTTGGGAGCTAATTCCTAGACCAAAAGATAAAAATGTCATTGGAACTAAATGGGTATATAAAAATAAAATGAATGAAGATGGGCAAGTATTCAGAAACAAGGATAGATTAGTATGTAAGGGGTATGCTCAGGTTGAAGGAGTAGACTATGAAGAAACATTTGCACCTGTGTCTAGATTGGAGGCAATTAGGATGTTCTTAGCTTTCTCCAGCTATAGAAAATTTAAAGTGTACCAAATGGATGTCAAGTCAGCATTTCTGATGCAGGAGCATCGTAAGCATCCAACGAAGCAAGCAACATAAAAGTGAGAGATAGTTGGAAAAGCACCAGCGCACATTTTGAAGTGTTTTGAGATTAATGAATGGACATTAATGTAATAGTTAAGGGAAGCATACTTACACTTATGTCTAGATGTTGTAAACAGATATTGAGCGTTGCTCTCATATGTAGTATGTAAAGGCATTTATGCATAATGAATGCAAGTAGGTAGATTTAATTTAATAGATTAGACATTTTAGAAGCGTAGGAGGGAAAACGGATATAGACACCCTCATCCTTGTATTATTGTAATTTTGGGGATGATCATTCATAATTCATAAGATGTAGAGTTGTAGCAGAGAGTTGTAGAGAAGAACCCATGTATAGGAGCACTTGAGTTAATATATGAAGATTTGACTCAACTTTTATGGTGTTATGATGCTTATTGTGTACATTTGTTGAATGGTATGTTTACAGTTGTTTTATTTCTCTGTTATGCATTTGTTTCAATGTTGTGTTGTGTGTATGATTTCATATTGAGTGTATGAAGTCTGAGAGAGGAGAAGAATGAGTTTCAATTGTTTCTCTTCCTGAGAATTTCTGCAAAGAGTGCAGTGAACGTCCACAAGATGTGTGTTGACGAGGGTCTGAGTTTTATCTCAGAAAGCTTAGGAGAGATATCATTGTTCTCATACCAGCTGAAGTGCAGGTGAAGCACAAAGTCGTGCAAGGTGTGCGCAGGCCAATTGAAGCCTTGGATTTTTCAAATCTAGTAGGAAGAGTGAGAGACTACTATTGCAAAGAGTGCACAAGGTCAGAGACTCAAATAACCAGAGGTTATTTGAAGGTTTTTCACAAGGAGTGTTAGCAGGGATCCTTTTGGGGAGCTTGAGTTTACAAGTGAAAGATCAGGAAGGATAACACCTTTGAAGTGCTCAAAGGGAGACAGAGATTGAAATCGTCTCGTAGAAGTTAAGTTTAGGAGGGAGAACACTGAGTCATTTGGATAGGGGTCATTGAAGAGTGCATCTGGTGGTCAGAATTCTCCTTGGAGAACTCGCGAAGTCGCGAGGACCGTAGGATCTAGAGGAGTTGTAAGGTGGTTAGGAGTTGGATGAATCTGCCACCCTGACATCATTAAGAATCAATTTGGATCGTTGATCATGATCTGTTTGAGCCATCATATCATTTAGGGGATTCGAGATTCGCAATTTTGGAGTGCAGGCCAAAATCCTTGGTCACGCAAATTCTCGGATCACGAAAAGGATTATCAAGTGTGGAATTTCGGAATTTCGGTAATTCAGGATTCGGCATACTGGAAATTCCGATGACAAGGAATTGAGACTCTTTTCATTGAAAATCCTAAATTCACGAAATGTGGTGTGCCTTTGGTGTGGGATTTCAACATTTCAGCTTTCCGGAATTCGGGAAGTAGAGGAGGCAGTGATTTTGGAATCAAGAGTTTCAAACTCCCGATTCGCAAAATCCCGAAGAGGGAAAGGAAAATTTCCTGGAAGATTGAGGGACAATAGTCGTTCGGTACCAATTGGGTTTCAGGGTTTTGGGACTCAAGAAGTGGAGTTGCATGGTCAACACATTTCCGGAAATCATGAAGAGAGAAACTCCAAAAGGTGGGTCCCAAGTCTCAATCAGAGGGTATTTGCAGCGGAAGTCAAAGGAGGGGTCAAGCTTCGGGAAAAATCCCGAAAGGCCATCGATCTCCCATTCCATGGGACATTGAGCCCATTTTGACATCCTAGAATTTCGAAGTTCAGGGAATCATAAGGGAAGAGGAACAACTTTTGGTTGTTCGCTCAAAGTCCCAAAAGCCGAAACTAGTGGGTAACAGGTGTCATGTGCTCGTCGCATTAGAGCAATCAACCTTCATTGTGTTTCGCATTTCGACACTAGCCAAGAGCTGTGGAAATACATCGGGACTCTCAAACTCCTGAAACTCAAAGTACTTTGTGGCTTAAACAAAGGGTTTGATTAACCCTTGGCATGGTTTTAGTGAAGATCCTGCGCGGATCTCGACCCGAGGGCAAGGGGTCTGCATCAATTTCTCAATGGAAATTTAGAAGAGGGAGTCTACATTGAGCAACCAGAAGGATTCCAATTAACCAACAAAGGGGACTATGTTTGCAAATTTAAAAAGGCACTCTCTAGATTAAAACAAGCACCCAGAGCATGGTGTGCAAGGTTAGATTCTTATTTACAAAAACAAGGCCTCAAAAGGGGATCAGAAGACAACAATCTTTATTGCAAAATTGATGGTAATAACTTGATCATTGTGGAAGTGTATGTTGACGATATCATTTTTGGTAGTAATGAAATAAAAATGAGTGAAGACTTTGCTAAAACGATGCAGGAAGAATTTGAAATGTCCATGCTTGGCGAACTAAATTTCTTCCTTGGATTACAAATAATACAGTCCAAAAGAGGAGTTTTTATCCATCAGTATAAATATGTTAAGGATATGTTTAAGAGATTCCAGTTAGAGGATTGCAAACCTGTTAGTACACATATGACAGTTGGATGCAAACTAAGCAAGGATGATGAGTCCAAAACTGTAGATACAAAATATTACAGATCAATGATTGGCAGTTTTCTCTATGTAATAGCTTCTAGACCTGATGACAAGCAAGTTGTTGGGATAGTGGCTAGATTCCAAGAAAAACCAAAGGAGAGTCATGTTCAAGTTGTAAAAAGAATCTTCAGATATTTAAAGGGAACCATAGATATGGTTTTGTGGTACCCCAGCAAGGACTCATTCACATTAAAAGCATATTCATATGTTGATTGGGCAGGAAGTATAGATGACAGAAAAAGTATGAGTGGCGGAGCATTCTTTTTGGGAGAATCACTAGTTGCTTGGATAAGCAAGAAATGGTCTTCAATTTCTCTGTCAAGCACTGAAGCTGAGTATATTGCAGCAGTAGAATGTTGCACACAAGTATAATGGATGAAACAAACTCTACAAGATATCAAAATAACATTTGAAGAACCCACCATTATCCACTGTGATAATACAAGCATGATAAGTCTTTCCAAGAACCATGTTCAGCACTCAAAATCGAAACACATCCCCATAAAATACCATT
>SNQJ01S0074824.1:0-37302 GCA_010110895.2 Picea sitchensis | reverse complement strand
GCTCAAAACAAGCGTTTGGTCTAGCACCTGGTCACTGCAGTTGGTCATATGGTTCCAAGATGTATTCAACAATTTCATGACCGGGGGTTTGGTAATATAGTGGAGTCATGATGACTTGAACGACAAAGTCCTGAAACCCTATAAGCAACTCATCTCAGTGAACAATTAAATCCTGACCATTGATTTTAAAAGAAGCGCTCAAGCGCTTGTTTGGTCTAATTTCCTAAGCATGAGGTCACCGTCGTTGGTCATATGCTATAAGCGTCTTATTATACATCGTTGTAGTTGGTAAAGCTCGTGGTCTTATGGCATGGTCATATGTAATGGCTTGAAGGAAGTGCCTCCGAAGTATCTGGTCTCTATGAAACTGACAGAGATCTGTGAACAAATTCAATGGATAAAATTGATCCATGTTGTGATCAATTTATGAAAGGTACTCATGTTAAAGACAATTAAAATATGATTCTAGTTAAGTTATATTAAGAGGTTCAATCCACTAAACATACAACAATTACAATTAATCAAAGAGGCACGATGGTCAAAGAATGAACCAATACACAGTCATAATTAAAAGAAAATAAATCATGAAAATCTGAATAAAGAATAAAAATAAAAATGATATTAATTAAAGTTTAGATTATCACTTTAAATGAAAAGGTACAATGGTTCAAATAGAGGGACACACTGTTTTAAAATTTCACACCAGTTTAAAGATTATATAAATGAGGTAAAGTGGTGAGAAGAAAGTGTCTCTATAGTCTAGAAAAGAATATCAAAAGTTGAAGCAGATTCCAAGAAGAAAAGCTAATACCTATGCATTAAGGGTGGTTAGGTGGTACAAGGGCAGGTTAGTGCCTACAGAGGGAGTTGGTGCTTCCTTGTCAATTTTAGTTGACTAAACAAGNAGAAAAGAATATCAAAAGTTGAAGCAGATTCCAAGAAGAAAAGCTAATACCTATGCATTAAGGGTGGTTAGGTGGTACAAGGGCAGGTTAGTGCCTACAGAGGGAGTTGGTGCTTCCTTGTCAATTTTAGTTGACTAAACAAGGGGGTCGTAGCCTCCTACCAGTTGGTGCTAGTAAACCAGGTTGTGGGTGCATCCTGATCAGTTGGTGCTAATCAAAGAGGAAGTGCATCTTCCTTCTATGTAACATGTAAAACAAATTTTGCAGTTAATAGAAAATAATTTGTGGTTTTTCCCATTTGGGTTCCACGATAAAATACTATGTCAAATTTTTGTTTGCATTAATAAATGAAAAATTGATATAATTTTTGTGTCACTGATTCAAACCCCCCCTCTCAGCGACAAGATCTGATTCTACATGCATTTCCTTGCCTTGCATTACCTTTCCTTGTGTTGCCTTGCCTTGTCATGCCTTTCCTTCACTTGGATTTCCTTGCCTTGTGTTGCCTTGCCTTGTCATGCCTTTCCTTCACTTGGATTTCCTTGCCTTGCCATGCCATGCCTCACCTAGCCTTTCCATGCCATGCATTTCCTTTCCTTTCCTTTCCATACCTAGGCCTAGACATTCCCATGCTATGCCTTTCCATGAATTTCCTAGGATTTCCATGTCTAGACCTACCTTGCCATGTATTTCCTTACCTTTCCTTGAATTTCCATCTCATGTCGTACCTTTACATGCCATGCCTTTCCTTGCTATGCCATTCCATGACTTGAATTGCCTTGCATTGCATTTCCCTACCTTGAATTGCCTTGTCTTTCCTTTTCATGCCATGCCTTTCCTTGCCATACCATGATTTTCCTTGCCCTGACTTGCCATGCCATGCCATGCCTTGCCTTGCCATACCATGCTTTTCCTTTCCCTAACTTGCCATGCCTTGCCTTGCCATACCATGCTTTTCCTTGCCCTGACTTGCCATTCCATGTCATGCCTTGCCTTTCCATGCTAGGCCATGTATTTCCCTATCGTTGTTACACATTATTTTGGTCACCTCAGTGATTACCTGACAACATATGCTAATTTTCCCTGAAAATATTAAAAGAAGACTTTCTCCATGAGAAGAGTGGTTTGCTTTCCTCTTTCAAAAGCCATATTAAGGAAGGTCATTGCACCCTGCCATATGCATGGGGTGCAACGATCCTTGATCATCGCGTTCTACCCTAAACCTAGACTGCGATGTCGTTGCATGATGCTTGTGCATAGGGTGCGACGATTCTTAAAGAATAAGAAAAGTCAAATTTCACGAATGTTCAAGAAGGGAATGTTCTAGAAGGTGAGGTGGCATATGATCGGTTTGGATCTTAATCACTTCTTTGATTTGGTGGGATCATCCTAATATCCTCATCCATCTCTCTTTCACACTATATAAAGAGGGATCTCTCATGGAAAATGATAAGGTTGAATAGGCTAAGATTTGCATGGAGAGTTCTACTTCAGATTATGCTTGAGAGATTTTCTTTAGTTCCTCAAGTCAGATTGTGGATCTTCTTCATTCAAGGCATTGGAGAAAAGGTGTGTGTGTTGAAGCAAAGGGCCATTTAAAGGGGACCTTGAAACATCAAGGCATGGGTTGTATTCTCCACTTTCCATTCATTTAATACAGTAATACATTTCTTCCCTATATAAGCATCTCGCCTTCTATTGTATAATTCCTTGATCATATACATAGACTTCATTAGAATGCATATATATTTCTTTTCCTTCTTTGTTGGATTCTGATTCTTATACAGACCTACTATTCTTCAAACTCAAGGAAGGAGCTACAAGGATGAATTTAGTGAGGGTAAAGCATCGTTTAAAAGGTATGTCACGTGTACCTCACTAAACTAGTTCATATGACGATGAAGTTTAAGGCAAAGTGAGTATTTTGTTTTGTTTTGTTCTAGTTTCCTGTGGAAGTTAGGGAGATATGTTTGTGTCCCCACTTAACGATTAGTCCGATAACAAAATTGGTGACCATAATGGGGATAAAATTTATTTTGGTTTTTTTCCTCTTCTTTGTTTTTAGTCTGCCTTCTTTTGGTCAAATGCATTCTCTGAGTCTATGGGTGATCCATCTAAACTCTCTGGGTCTAAAGGTTCAGTGAGAATTTTTGTCTATCTTTTCATTTTCCTTTAGTTTCAGAGATCATTTCATTGTACTCTATATACATACTGTGACGATCTTATGACGCCGCACTCTACTGGTGCAGACCAGTGTGACGATGTCGCACTGTAACTATTGGAAGCATGTGACGACCCTAGATCGTCGCACTGTGCTCCACTACCACCTGCGACGATTTCTGTAGGAATCGTTGGAGATAGCCATTTTTTCTTTTTCTTGCCCAATTTTTCCTCAACTGCCTAGGATGAACTTCTAACACTACTGAATGATTGATTTATGAGTTTGAAGCTTGCATTTTATTGGTTTTCAAAGATTGAAAGTTTTCTTTATAAATTTTGCAAGTTTTGCTTTTGATTTTTGTCACAAGGGTATAATCTATAGGTATTGATCTTCAGTGCTTGTTTGACAAAGGATCTTTGATTTATTTTGAAGTTTTGGATTGTTTTTATTTTCTGGATTGTTCATTGATTAAGAGACAATTTTTGTTTTGTATTTGACAAAAAGTTTTCTTATTGTTTCATGTTTGTCTACATTATAGGTTTGATTTGGGAATAGTGTTGAGAATGTGTTAATTTTCTTGGATTACGCTTTCTTTTCTTCATTACATATATGATATGATTTGAGGAAGAAAGAACTGAAGTCATTCTTCTTTTTAGTAGTCTTTTGCAAGAAAAATATTGCATTCAAAATATCTGTTCAAAGAGAAAATTGGAAAAATTTGTAGCTTTTGATTATTTGGAATTTTGTTCATTCAAAAATTGAGAAATTGTGTTTTGTAGCTTTTGTATCTCAAAAGGAAATACCTTCTCTCTACTATAATTAGATTTCATTGAATCAAAACATTTCATAATCATCTCTTATTTCACTTTATTGGGTCAAAGTCACATACATCATCAGTTTCATTTATGTTTCCCTTTTGAGTAAGCAACAACCTTTAAAATACAACGAAATTTTAAAATTTATTAGTAACTTTTATTTTCTAGGAATTCTCCACACCAACATTAGTTAGGATAGCTCTTTGGAATAGGTTGTAAGGCACACTCTCCAAATAACTAAAACACACAATAGTATCTTGTGATATGGAGATTTCAAATCCACTTGCTACATTTTGTCCTGGGAAGCCCTTCTAACACAAGGATCAATCATGAGGTCGCATTAGGACTAGAAGAGTTACTCACCCTGCTTTGTCGGTCTTAGTGTATAGATTGCGCATATTATTGGGGGTCACTTGAGAAGAAAATCCTGTGGGGACCATATCGAGTTGATTTCGGGATAGATACCCTGCCTTTGTGTGTGGATCGGACTGTCGATTGTTTCCCCAGGCATCATTGTCATAATTGGTAACCTTAGTAGCCTATATTTTTAGGGTCTTTACACAAGGTGACTGTGGAGGGGAAAGTCTTCACGATACCTGGAATCGACATTGGCCAAACTCACTCGGGATCCTTGGAGGGTATACCCATGATTATGTGTGGGATCTTGCACCAGGGTGTAAGTCCATTAAGCAGATCATCTACGTAAATTTTCCACCTTCTTTATCCCAACCCCTTCTTGTCTTGATTTCGCAACGTTGGATTTCATCAACAACTAGTGACTTTGAATTAAGAAGGTTTGTTTGCTTGTTTTGATTTCTATATTTATCAGTGAATGTTGTTTGTTTCTCTAGTTGGCCATAGATTTGTTTGATTCTTTATTTGGTGCGGCCAACATTGGCCCTCGTCGTTCACGGAGGATGAAAGGGCTACCTCTGAAAGATCTGTAAGATTGCGTTCCTTTGATTCCTAACTCACCATAGGGTTGTCCTAAAGGAGCAGTCAATAACGACATAGCCTCTGAAACTGGAAGTTCTACTCCATTGGAGGAGTCAATACTTCCCGTAAATTATTTATTAAGTGTTGTACAAGATCCACATTTGCTCTGAATTAATTCATCAAGAGACATTGTTGTTGAAGAATATATTGAAATACCTATTGGACCTCATGTAGAGTCTGGTGTAAATGATCCATTTTTTCAAAGTGAGTCATTTAGAACTCCAGTTCACACTGTTGGAAATTTTGATCCTAGCACTCCTGGTCCTATTCGTACTCTTTGGAGAACCTCTTCGGGACAAGATATTTTTGATAAAATAGGAATGAGACACTTACGCTCGAGAACTCCTAATCAACCTATGGAATCACAAACTCTTGCGATTTCCACTACTTATAATGTACCTTTAGACCATTTTATTGGCATAACCAGTAATGTCGTCACAGTTTTAGACCAATTGTTGGTTGGTTCTCACTCAATTCTTCCTCTCCATCTCACTAGCTCTACCATGGTCTCGCAAGCTACACTTGTTTCTGTCGAAAATACGGTGATCACCCAAGCTCCTATTGGAACACCAGTTCTGCTTAGATCAAATCCATCACTTCCCCCTGGGTATAATGCTTTGAATACTTCCATTCCCAATCCTAACCATAATCCATCCAGAGGGTCTAATAGTTTTGTTCCTCCTGGGTATAATGTTGCTAGTCATTTTGTCCCTACACCTACCCAGGTTCTTTCTAGGGGGACTTATGTTCCTCCTCCACCTTTTCCTGGATGATATAATCATCATGGCCCTAGTAGCTCCAATCAAATTGGAGGCAAAATTCATTTTTTCACTTCTGGTTTTCAGATTCCTATTGGAGGACAACCTCAAGTTGGGGGGAAACCTCAAGTTGGGGAGCAACCTCAAGTAGGCGGACCACCCCAACTTGGGGGGAAACCTCAAGTTGGAAGCCATAACCCATTTTATGGGAAAAGTATACATGCGTTACAATATCAACCTTGGAGTCTTCCTTTCCAAGGGAGTCAACAATCGTCTGGGGGGAAACATCCTCAAATTAATTATTTTATACCCCCTAATCTCGAACAACCTTTTCCAGGTTCTATGAATCCTACTTGGGGTCAAAATTTTCAGTCTAATGCTCCTTTCCGAGGAATCTTACCTAATCAACCAGCTCATGTTGTCTATTCGACTCAAAATTCTCCACCACTGAATTTGACAAGACTTGCTAACTATATACAAACTTCTTATGGTCCTGCTAGTATACCTACGAGATTACCCCCTCAAAACTACCATCTTCCTCAAGTGAATAGAGAATTTCCCTTTCTTGCTACTTTGGATTTACTATATTTATATAGGATTTTGAATGATCCTATTTTGCATTCTCCTTATTGGCCCGTCATATCAGATGAATTGCCATCTGAGATTCCTAATTTTGATGGTCGATCTGGAGAAGACCCAAATAATCACGTCATGACATTCCATCTTTGGTGTTCGTCCAACTCATTTATGGATGACTATAAGATTATGAATTTTCCAATGAACTCTTATGGGTTCAGCAACCAAATTCTATATTGAGATACCACTAGGTTTATTTAATGACTTCAATACTCTATCCATGGCCTTCTTAACGCATTACCAATTTCCAATTCGATATGAGACAGGAACCAAAATTTTGAGTGCTTTCAAACAATCCTCTTCTACTCACATTTATGATCATATTCATGAATGGAGGAGAAGAAGATGCTTAATCAAAGTTCCCCTTCCTAATCAACTATTAGACGAGTGGTTTACCAAATTGCTCGTTGGCCCTATAGCCCGTGATGTTGCCATGGGTGGTGTCATCACTGAAGAGCAGGAGATTAGTCATGCTCAATATCTAGATCTTGTTTATTCACAAACGGGCACACTATATGACTTGATCCCTAATGCTCCTCGTCCTTCTATGAACCCTACCCCAACACCTCCAGTAGCTTCTCATGTTTTTGATGGTGTGATTGGAATTTTTCATGTTGAGACTCATTCTAAACAATCCATTCATACCAATCCCAATTCTACTACCTCTATTTTACAAAATACTCCTAATATGACTCCTTCCCCGGTAAAACCTCTGAAGTCAATTTGGTTCTATCTACACCTACTGGTAAAAATCAAAATAAAAAGAAAGGGAAGGGTAGGAATAAGGAGTACAAAAATAATAATCAACAATCTGAGAAACACAAAACACAACCTACTGATGAAAAAGACAAGCATAGGCCTCATTATCCTTGCCTTATCTATGGTGAGGATCATTATACAAAATATTGTCCACAACGTGTTGAGGTTACTAAGTTCTTGCAAGGGACCGGGACACCTCCTACACCTGTCATCTTGTCACAACCATTTCCTTCTCAACAACAGGCCCAATTGGTCATTCATGACCAACCTTCTCCCTCTACCACATCTTATGTACTTATGTGTACTGGTGACTCCAAGAAGAACGAAGTTGCAATCGCAACTCGAGCCAAAGATTATTCACCTTCGAAAGAGAAAGTTGATGATTTACCGCCTCTATTGGTTCAACCTCCCCACCAACTTCACCTCCAAACGGTCATCTTCATCTTGAACGACCAGGCCTAGATATATTTCTTCATCCTCCTCCCAAGGGAATTGTTCAAAAGTCCTCATTTAATCCTCATGCACTTGCTGCCCAAAACTACAATATTGTAGAAGACCTTGCACAAGCACCCTCTGCGATGTCGGCTCTCGAAGTCCTTCAAAGTTGTCAGACTCAACAAAAGGAATTGTTAAAGTCTATTGGTGGAATTGATCCTACCGATACTAATTTAATAATATTTGACTTGGAAGATCATATTCCAAGTCTCTGTCCTCAATTAGTGTTTCACATCCAAGTCGTTTTGGAAAATAAGAATATTTGTCGAACGATTATTGACAAAGGATCCTCAACTTGCATCATGTATGTCACTTGTTGTAAAGATATTGGCTCTTATGCCCTTACCGAGTTGCACAATACTCTTAAATATTTTAATGGTACATGGTTTAAACCTTATGGTGTTCTTCCTTCGTTGTATATTATGTTAGAAGGTAAAGTGGTCAATGTAGAGTTTGGGGTCTTTGATGCACCTCTCGATTACAACCTTCTACTTGGCTGTAGATGGATTGATTCCATGCACGCAGTTGTTTCTACTCTTTTTTGTGTGTTATGTTTCCCACACTAAGGAAAATACATTACTATTGATCAATTGGCCTTCTTTAATTCTGATTCACGTACTAAAAATGTACCTTTTATTTTGAAAACACCTCCCAGTTATGAGAATGTCGATGTGGGTATTTTGAAAGACTTAACCTTAATGGGTACATTTCCTATTTCGCCACCCGATATTCCTCCTCCTTTTTTCGCCTTGATTAACATGATATCAACCTTTGTTATTTAAACTCCTAAGTCTTATGACCCATGGATAGTACCTAGCTCTGGTGACTATCTTCGTTATGGTGACTAAATGCCTTTAAGTTCGGTGGAATCAGCTTATCAAGATATCCAATCGGCAACTCCTTCTCTTCCTTCTCTCGGTGATACATCTCCTAATCCATTTCATGTGATCTTTCCTACTGATGAGATGAACGTGAAGGTCATGTCTATGGAAGATACTCCATGGGACAATGGGCATCATCGTTTTGTTCTCTTCCTAGAACACGAGACCATAGAGAGTTATCGACGGATTTCCAATCCGTCCACCATTATTGTTATTTATTTTGTTCTTGAATCAACACACGATGTTTTGTATGAAGGTAACTTGAGTAATATTTCATATATCATTCCTCTTGACATATCAATTAAACCTTGATTCATGTAAAATGTTCATATCGGTGCCTCATGTTCTACTGATAAAGTCTATACTTATAAAACCCTTTTCCAAGAATTCCATGAAATTTTTCCTGGAGTTATGAATAAATGCCTTGTATTGATCCCAATATTGTTGTTCATGAGATTAAGACTTACCCGGATGCTAATCCTGTTCGGAAGAGACTTCACCCAATACATCCACGTAAAGTTGTTGCTATTAATCTTGAAGTCGAAAAACTTCTTAAAGTCGGCTTTGTCTTTCCTATGGATTTCACCGATTGGGTGTCCAATCTTGTTTCGATTAACAAGAAACAAGTCACGATCTGAATTTGTGTAGATTATAGGGATATAAACAAAGTTTGTCCCAAAGGAAATTAACCAACCCCTTTCGTTGACCAGATTGTTGACGACTGTGTCGGGAGTGAAATCTTCTCCTTGATGGACGGTTTCTCTGGCTATAATCAACTCAATATTTTTCATGTGGATCAACATAAGACTTCTTCTATTTTCCCTTGGGGAACCTTTGCATACCGGAAACTGCCTTTTGGTCTCAAAAATGTTGGTGTGACTTTTCAGTGTGCTATGTCTTATTCTTTTCACGACATTAAGCACATTGTACAACCCTATATAGATTATCTACCGACACATTTTATTGATCGTCAATATCACCCAACACATCTATGGGTCATTTTCCTATGTTTGTGTTATTATTGCATACGTTTGAATCCACACAAATGTGTTTTTTGTGTGGAATCCTGACAACTTCTTGGTTTTATCGTGTCTATACATGGGATTAGGGTAGACCCCTTGAAGATTGAGGTTATTCCCAATTTACCTCATCCTTCCACACTATGCCGACTCCAAATTTTGCAAGGGAAAGCAAACGTTTTACGTCAATTCATTCCCAAATACGATGAATTAACAAAATGATTTACTCAACTTCTCAAAAAAGGTTATGACTTTGTATGGGACAACACTGCCAACAAAGCCTTTGAAGATTTGAAACTCGCTTTAACCCGTACACTACTATTTTTTCCACCTGATTATAGTTGAGATTATTTCCTATACTTAGATGCTTCAGACTCTACCATTACTATGGTTTTAGTCCAAGAGGATGATTCACACAATGAACATGTTATATACTATTTGAGTCGGAGTCTCACGACCACCAAAACCAAATATTTACATGTGGATAAACTGGCCTTGGTGGTTGTTCAAGTTGTTCAATGTTTTTGTCACTACATCTTATTACACAGAACCCCAGTCATTTCTGATTGCAATCCCATGCAACACATCCTTACTCGACAATTGTTGGGGTTCAAGTACTCTAAATGGATAGTTGTTCTCCAGGAGTTTGATTTGGAGTTTGAACGCGCCAAGTCAAAGAAGTCTTTGGTTTTTTCCAAATTGATATGTGACCTTCCCTCTACTAAAACATAAACTATGGAAAAGGATTCCTTACCTAACAAATCCCTCTTTCTAATCAATTCTGACAATGTATGGTACAGAGATATTATCATTTATCTCCAGACTCAAACTTTCTGGCCTAATATTTCTAGTACAAATCATCGTTGTATTTGGTATCAAGCATGTCAATACATTATCCTTGGTGATTGTTGGTGTATAAGTATGCTTAGTATATTAGACTCATTTATATGTCAATCCGGGATTCGTAATCAAAATATTTTTTACACTATATGTGCCGAAAACAGGTAACTTATCTATGTCTATTGTATCTAGCTCAATCAGGAAATAATTAATAGCATAACACTGTTTCTAAAATATTTGAATGCTTCACACAAATTTAAACTCAAAAAACAAGACTGATAACAAAACTCTAAAATAAACACTAAATTAAAAAGGCTCTTTCTTAGGTGACAATTTTGTTCATTACGGGCTCATGAAATGAAGAGATGAACTTAAGATATTGTTCCCTGTAGCAATTAAAACAATAATCAACAATCCACTTTATTCACTCCTAGAATAAATCAATCATAACTCTATTAAGTCCAATCAAACCTTCTTTAATATAGGAAACAGTCAATATGATTGAGAGACTTCATTATATGGAACATGAAGGTGAGAGATGAAGTCTTATGGTTCTTGTACCTACTAAGAACACCACAATTATAAACTCAAAACAATAACATTTGCTTGCTTAACAATCCCACACATTTATCAAACTCTTATTAATTAAATATTAATCTGCAAAAATGGAAATGGAACTATCTACTTTGTTCAATGTCTAATCATTCACTCACACTGATTCAAAATCAAATAACTTTGTACTGAACTTAAAATGCATTTAAAATCATTTACAACACACAACTATTAAATGTTCACACTCACACAATTGACTTACAACACACAAAGATATGTATAGGGAGGTTTACCTTGGTTGGGGCAATGGGCCCTTGCCGAACCAACAAGGTACCTATAAAGAGATAACAAACTAAAACACTTTACTCATGCTCATGAACTGCAAAAAATATCATTTGTATTCCTTCAATTTATCGATTGAATCAGCAGTTCAACATTTCATTTAACATGACAATAAATATCATTCTCTACTTGCTACTTGATTCATTACTACCTATCATCTATACAACATCCCTTATAAATAAGGTGAGCCATTATTACCAAGATCTAAAGATAATTATCAAATGGTTTTACAATATTAAAATTGGTAATTCATATTGAATCTCTAGGGATGGAATTCATCCTCATGACACGAAGTGCATGAGCGATGAAGTCTATCGTGATCTCAAAAACTACCTCAATATACTTCCATCAAACTAACTTCTCGAAATCACCACCAACATACTCGTTCAACATGTAAATCTTGTAGACAGGGGTTTAGTACCGGATGAACACAACCATGACCATGGGCATCGAACTAGCACAAAGGAAGTACATAAATAGGCACGAGGTTGGTATTGGATGAGGTGCAAACTGGTGGTACCGGATGAGGCACGAGCTGGTACCAGAATAAATGATGAGCGGGTAGTACCATAAGAACCGCTGTGTTGGTACCGAAATAGGAGCTTGAAAGGGTAGTACCAGAAGAAGCGTTGTAGAGTACCGGAATAGGTGGAACATCGATACCGGATCAAAAAGGGTATTGGATCCAGTGGAGTACCGAACCCAACTGAGTAACGGACCATGTTATTGTTGGAGTATCGGATCAGTGAAGTAGGATGAAGCTACTTAAGAGTCAAAGTGGTTAGGAGCATAAATAATCGATCATTTAATCAAATTTAATCAAGAAAATCAAACAAATCATTAGTTAACATAAGTTACCTCTCTATGCACATGGACAAGGTCACAAAGTGGGTTTATGGAGGAAATGGTCAATTATATACACATATCATAGGTAAAATGGACTCAGATAGAGGATAATATAGGATACTAGAAGTGTCAAAATGGAGACTCAACATTTCCCCCATGCTAAAGTCATTGCATGCCCTCATGCAAAAACATCAAAACTGATACTCAAAAAATTTCAAAACTACACCATTCCCATCATTATGGTTGTAGGATGTTGAGACCAAAAGCTTTGCTCCTAAGTTCCTTCTTAATCACCCTGGTGTATTGGATCAAATGTAAAACTTTGTTGAGTTTAGCAGAGACCTCCTCTTGTGCATCATGTAACCTTAGGTTACATTATTTTAATTGTGCATTCTCTGCCTTAATGTTCCTATCCAACACTTGGTACTCTGTAAATTCTTGTTTCATCTTCTCATTATGTTTTTTCAACTTCCCAATCTTCACTATTAATTTTTGTTTGCTCAGAGAATTGCTAGGATCAGATGTGGTTGTCTATTCAATCACCTCATCTCAGGCTTCCTTCTCCTTTCTTAGACCTCTCAAGGTTTCAGTCACCAACCCCTCGGTCTCACTAATCATACCCCCATAGCCACTTTCTTTCTCTGGAGAAGTCAGAATATCAATAGGCTCTTCTGGAAGAGAAGGCACATATGGAACTATTATCTATTTGGCCATGCTCCTGGTAGTTCTTTGTACAGGAAGTGAGACTTCCTTAGATTTTCTAACAGGGATGGAAGTCTCCTCAAACAACTTCCTCTTCTTCATTTTAATAGCAGTTATATGCTTGGAAACTTTTTTCTCTTGTGTCAATTTTATTTTCACCTTGGAGGACCGAAGTGTGGGTTCTGGAGTCTGCCCTTGCTGAACTTTCCCTATTTCCACTCTGGAGGAATGAGGTGTAGGCTCTAAGATTTGTTTCTTTTGAGCCTTCCTAATTTTAAGATTCCCCTTACTTCCACTTGTCATATTAGGATTTTCCTCCAACTCACTAATTGGTTCTTGAGGAGACACAATAACTGCTTCAGGGGTCTTTTCCAACTCCTTAACCGATTCTTGAGGGAACTCAATAGTTGCCTCGAGGACATAATGTGAAAATTCCTGTTGACATGTCTTCTTCCTCTTTCGCTTCTCACTTTGTGGTAGTTTATATTTAGGACTCAATGTTGGACTAGGTACTTTAGACTGGGTAGGCTTATCCTTCTTAGATGTACTGGGATATTCTAGGATTTGTTCTGATGGAACACCTTTCTTTTGACCATTTTTCCTGCTTTGAATGTTGAGTTCATGGGTATTTTCCAATTTGTTATATGGCTCTGGTGATAACTCAATGGTTGCTTTAGGAGTACTATCTGATCACTCACATTTCCCAAAGTCCTTCTTCTTCTGCCTTTTAGCTTTTGGAATCAAAGTTGGACTTATTTTTTGAGATATGGAGGCTTTCTTCTTTTTGGATGCAGTGAGCTCCTCCAAAACAGACTTATGTTTCTCCAATTCATCAATAGGCTAGGATGATCTAGGTGTAACAGTGTCTTATTCACCCCCTAATTTATCCCCTTTGTTTTTCTTTTCCTTTCTGTCGGACCCCTCACTATGTACTTATGTTTCCTGTTCCTCTACAGATCTGGACATTCCTTCCTGAGCAAAATTATGTTAGAGTACTTTCTTCCAACTACTACCTTGTTTCCTCAAGGCATGGACAACCAAAAGTTTCATTAGTCCATGGTGATGGAGGATGGTTTCATGTTTCTTGGAAGTTGATTTAACTCCTCTCACCATTTTATTTAAACGCATCCATAGGAAGTGAGGAAAATCAATTTCTGGCCCTCCTTCAAAATGTGGAAAAAGTTTCAAATGGTATAGGAAGGTTACTTCATAACTCCCCTCGCAGGTGAGAAATATCTATAAACTAAAGAGAATCAACCAATATTCTTCTTTGATGCAGCTATGAGGAATTCCCTTAGTCCAATCAGGGTCCTAATGTTCTAGCCTGAGAAAGTTTTGACAAAGCTTCATATCAACGATCACCCCCTTGAAGTATTTTTCTTGAGATGAAGGGAGGCTTGTAGCCTCTGCTATGGTGGCCTCTGAAATCATTAACTTCATATCTCCAAACTGAACACTTTCTCCATCATATGTCTGCACAAAAGAAAGAGATACTCCTTCATGATACCCTTTAAATTTCTCCAAAAATGGGACCCATCCGGCCTGTTCAAATCTCTCCCTGCAAGCTCTATATTCTAGTGTTTCCCTATATATCTAGAATAAGGGCTCATGCCTATTGACCCCCATGCTGGCTTAAAACATTTCTTAAGGCATATGAKGCAATGGAGCAGAGGATCGAGGGTTGAGTACCCGATCAACACAGACCATGATGGAGTATCGGATCAACGCAGATCGTGATGGAGTACTAGAAGAGTATAATTATGCAAAAGATACAAAGGAATGAKATCACAGTGTAAATGTAGGTGGTGTGACAGTAAAAATGGTAAATAACGCTCATCTAGATGGAAAATCCATCCAGAGGAGCATTTATAAATTAAGATTTGGTTTACAACGGCCACATCCAGGGTAATGATGACAAGGTAAGACAGGTCGAATTCATGAATACTTATAGACTTGTATGAAGGTTGCCATCGGATCACATTCACGGGAGTGTTGGACAATGATGACAAGAGATATGGTCGTTATGACCGAAACTCATTTGTAAAGACACATGCATAAAGATGTGTCTTAAGTCATTTGTATGGAATGATGTTGGGTCATGAGATTATGATGTTTTTCAACCATATAAACAGAAGGCATGAACATGATCCTATTAGAGACACAATTACCTCGTACTCTAAACACTTCGAGTGTATAGGAATGATTTCTTCACAAGGAGATGTAGATGAGGACTTGCAGACGTTCGTGGTAGGGAATGTGCCATAATTGAGAGTAACCACATGTTTAATACATGATTAGTCTAATTACATAATAAAATGAAAAATGTTGAGTTTATACGTCCTATTACTTGAAACGCTTAAATCAAGCAGCAAAAACTTTGAATATAGGATAAGGACTACCAACACCTCATTACCAGTACCAGATCACCTTAGTACTGGATGAACACAGAACTCCTCCCACAGTACCAAATGATCACAGAGCTTCTCCTATAGTACTGGATGAACACAGAGTTTTTCCCAGTACCGGATGAGCACAGAGGAAAACATTGTTTGTAGTACCGGATGAGAACAGAGGCAAACATTGTATTCCGGTACTCAAGGGAAATTTGACAAGGTATCTGGTGGTAGTGCTTTGTAGACTGAACTTTGTAGGCTGCAATTTGTAGAAGTAGTTGGTGTTTTCCGATGCTATGGAAGAGGACCTGTGATTTTATTCTAATGAAAAACCATGTAGGTGAAACAAATATCAACACTAGATGCAGGAACTCTGAATTTGCAGTGGAAGTGTCAGAAAAATAAGGCAAAAGAATTCAATGAATGGGCTCCAAGATCTATGACAAGAAGGTACTATGTAGCTGGATGACCACATGCTTGAGATTTAGAATCCTCCTCTTTTGTAACTAGGATGAGCACTGCTCATGTTGCCACTTCCTTTTTATTAAAAAAATAATAATCCTAACTACTACTTTTCTGTGGATTTTTCTCAAGCCCAGATTAGTTAATGCTCGTCGGTGTTTTCAATTTTAAAGAGTCTGAAAAACTTAAAGAAAAATCCATCTACTGTCCTGTGGATTTTTCTCAAGCCTGGGCCAGTTCCTGCTCGACAGTATTTTCAATTTTCAAGAGTCTGAAAAACTTAAAGAAAACTACATATACTGTCCCGTGGATTTTTCTCAAGCCTGGGCCAGTTCCTTCTCACCAATATTTTCAATTTTTAGGAGTCTGAAAAACTTAAAGAAAACTCCAATGATTTACCAGCATTGGATAAAGGGTAGACCTAAAGCTGGTAGATGTTCTCCTTATTCATTTATCTACATGAGAACACAATGAACTTTTTGTTTATCTTAGTAACATCAAAAGTTATATCTAATGACACGCCTATTTACAAATATGTACAAAGACAAATTAATTCACACAATCAAACTTACTGTGGTAGATCAGCAGGAGGAGAAACCCCCTTTCTTACCAGTTGCATTTAGGAATTCTGAAGAACATGTTTGACAAAATCCTCTTTGGATAGAGGCTTATGATAAACCTTCAATCGATGCCCATTTACGACAAGGGGAGTTTGATTCTCATCAATAGTATTTATATTAATTGAACCATTTTCATAAATTGTATCAACTTCATAAGGTCTGAACCATCTAGTAGACAATTTACCTTTAAAATTATTGAACCTACTATCATATAGGAGGGCCCAATCACCTGACTCAAAAGAATTCTTCTTGATGTGCTTGTCATGCCATTTAGTCCTTTGTTCTTATATAAGGGTGGTTCTTTAAAGAGCATCTTGTATGATCTCATCAAGATCATTAAACTGTAATAGCCTTTGTTTTTTAGCCTCATCCAGATCCATCCCTAGTTGCATGGCAGTCCTGAAGTTTTTTACTTGAAATTATATGGGAAGCAGCACCTGCTTCCCATATGCCAATGCATAAGGTGTATTGCCTGTTGTGTTTCTCCAAGATGTCCTATAGGCCCATAAGGCCTCAGGAAACCTATCAACCCAGTCTTTGTGATGCAGCTGAACAGTATTGGTAAGAATAGATTCTATCACCTTGTCAGTTGATTCCACTTGCCTGTTTGCTTGAGGGTGATAAGGTGAAGATGTTATATGTTTGATTCATATTCAATCATATAATTACTAGATTTGGTGTCCCTCAATCCATCATCATTGATCACAATAGTCATTTTCGCAACTTCATGATGTCTGATCTTGCTGAGAATTTGGGTCTTCGACATGAAAACTCAACCCCCTATTATCCACAAGCTAATGGCCAAGTTGAAGAAATAAAAAAAGTACTCACTACTATGCTTCGACGAATGGTAGGAATTCATAAGTCAAATTGTCACACAATGATCTTCTCTGCATTATGGGCCTATCGGACATTCGTTAAGTCTACCACGGGGTTCACACATTTCCAGTTAGTATATGGTATTGAAGCAATCCCATCTTTGAAACTAGTTGTCAAACTTCTCCCTAACACCTCGGTTGAAGAGGAAGGTCTTTTGTAATTGATGCAATTAGACGAAGCCTGTCGCGATCCTGACTTATTCATTGAAACCAAGAAAAATAATGTCAAAGATCAATATGACAAGCATGTCAGACCACATATATTTTCTTAGGGTGATCTAGTTCTCCTTTACGAACAAGATCGTGACTTACTAGGGGTCAGTAAATTCGAACCCATGTAGCGGGGTCCTTATATTGTAAAACAAGTGTTGGAGAAAGGGGCTTATGAGTTGGTATATTATGATGGAATTCCTTTGAGTGAATCAAGCAATGGGCTTTACTTGAAGAAGTATTATTCTTAAAATCATTTTTGCATTAGTGTTGTGTATTTTTAGTGTATCATACTCTTATGTGTTGTTTCATTTTTGGTTCCACCTTTCGGCTTCTTACCTTGCATTGTTCTTGGTTTCCAAATGTCGGTGTCTTCTCTACCCTATGTTAGCTTTGTTGATGGCATTAGTCGCAGTACTCAAAACTTAGCATCTAATGCTTGGGCAATCTATGCACCTACGGATGAATTGATCAGTCTACATGGTATTTTCCTTGGTCATGCAACTAATAATATCACGGAATACAATGCAGTTGTCGAGTTTTTAACTGACATCGTTTCACTTGGAATCTGTCATATTATTGTACGCCTTGACTCATAGTTAGTAGTATTATAGTTGAGTAACATTTATTCCATCTAAAGTCCTACTTTGTTACGGGTATATTTACGAATTCACCTCTTGGAATGACAGTTTGATTACATTGAATATCAACATGTTCCTAGATTTCTAAATACATTAATAGATGCATTGGCTAATTATGTGTTAGACAGACATTTGAGACATTTATAAATCCAATCACACTTTTTATAAAAACAAGTAATTCGGTAGGAACTTTATATTTATAACGATAAAAGTTTACAAAAAAGTGCTTTGTCCGAAGACCAAAATACAAAAAATGTGAAGCTCATAAACTTCATATATAAAAAGCATCAAGGCTGTTGTTCATTGTAACAAGAGACTTCACGTGCTACTCTACGAAGTAGTTGACTAATGGATGCAGAAACACCCACTCTATGGTGTTGGTAGTGTCTAGGGAGCTCATCCACAATGGTGGTAGGGACATGCATGGTCAGTCCCTCCAGGTTTTGTTCTATAGCCTCAAGATCTGTAGTAGCCACCCCTGCTATGACACCTCTTTCTCCACACCTCTGGATGGGATATGATCCTGGCAGACGATAAGGCCCCACATCTGCATTGATGAGAGCACTCGATTAGTCATTGGATAATTAACACAAAAAACATTTTATATCATTAAAATAAAATAAAACATTACATAAACAAAATTGTCCTTTTTACCTATGTCACCCCACTGGGACCCATCAGGAAGAGCTAGATCTGGATCTCCATGGAAATATACCCTGGCATATGCATAATATTCCACCATGAGCAGTTGATTTCTCAGCCATTGGAATAAAACATTGTCATATTTGACGATGGGAACACCACCATGTCGATCCATGAGATATACCCACCTCTTCATTCGTGGATCCTTTGGAGTGGGTATACCCCACTCCACCTGCAGATGAAGGACAGGGACCCTCTCTAGAAATAATGACACCAAAATGGACCCATATCCAAATTTCTTTAACTGACCATTTTGGCACTTGGTAAGTCGTTTCTTCATGCTTTTTAGGACCCCATCACACCAGTTTAAGACACTGGGCTCCATACATTCTATCGCATAGTGAAAATGGATCTACAAAGCCATATGGGGATTTGCACTCTCTGCCATTTGAGTAATAGTATAAAGGATAGTCCACAACGACAAATATCAGACATCCCTAATGGCCACCTTGTCGATGTGTTTCTCGGTACCTGGCACACAATGATGGCAGGCGTAGTAATCCATAGGCTCACCTCCACCCCTGTTGCCTGTAAGTGACACCCGTAAACCATGGTGAGATAGCCCTGTCAGGAAATAGATATACTCTATATCTATTGTGAGTGTGTGGACACCCACACAAAATTCCTGCTCGTTCACATCCCACATGTGAACCAAGTACTCCAGTAGTATCAATTGGGATCTCATGCCCTGAATCCTGAATAATTTTAGTAACCCACACTGTCTTAGAGCCATAATTGTCCCTGGTTCATTCCCTACGAAGTAATCCTCTTATTCATTCTCTCTCTCATGCCACTCCAACATCTTGACCAAGGAAATCTTGCCAAGGAACAACAAGATAATATTAGAAACATAAAATTATTTCCTGGGGGTTTTTTCTAGTTAGGTTTATCTTTTTTTAATTTTTGGCTACGATCGACGTAGGGTTGCACATTCGTGCAGAGCGACGTCATCGCACCCTTTCTATAGGGTCACCTACAATGATCCTAGATCATTTCAGTTCACAATATAGGGCACCTACGATGATCTCAATGTGTGGGTACCCCCAAAAAATTGACCCAACACACAAATTTGACCAATAAAAAGTAATTTTGAAACCATGAAAAGATGAAGGAGAAGGAGATTAGATGTTTGAAGAAGATGATTCGTGAAATGATCCACCGCATGCTCTGCAATCAACAGTTAAATTTTGGGGTGAAAAAGGGCTTTGGAACTCTATTTGGGTAAATTTGCAAATGAATTGGTAAAATGGTGTTTTTGGTCTATTTTATTGACTTTTATCACTTTTTTATTTTGCAAAAATTATATATTTTTATATTTTATCCATGCCCTAAAGTCCTAACAACCTAGAAAGTGTTGACTTTTGTAGATTAAAAGGTCTATAAATGAGACGTTGGAACAAGGGTCTACCCCATTTTGATTTGTTTTTGCATATTTTTCGCATGTACAGATCATTTTGGAGTTTTTCGGGAAAAACTCTAAGCAAGTATTAATTCTTTCTCACAATCATGAAACCATGATAATGTAATCGAGTGGTCTTTTGTCGTTTTTTCAAACTCGTATTCGTAATACGAAAAACAAGACCTATAGAGTATTCTTTAATCTCTTTTCAAGCTCCCTAAACATGAAAATATGGTCGAGAGGCCTTGTTCTTTTCATGCTCATAAACGTATTTGAAGAAAATGTTTGATGAGCGGTAGGTCATCTCTTTTTCAGTCTTGTCAAACTAAATTACGAAAAAGGACCTGATGGAGTTCTATTTAATTGTTTTTCAGACTCTCTAAAATTGAAAAACCCCCTAAGTTTTCTTTCCTTGGACTCATTAAACAAACATCGAAAGACCCATATGGGATCGAACCATTCCTTCTTAGGGTTCGTTAAACATACTCTAAGTGAATCATCTGAAGGATGAGCTTACATCTACAAGAATATGTTATCCTCCTCAATATTGTGTAAAACTAAAGAGGTACTCGCCAGAAATGGTGGGGGGGGATTGGGAAAGAAATGTGTCTCTATATTTATGTTAGTGGCAGTAATAGTCTCTCTTGAACATGACGCCCACCCTTGTCATTGTATCTAGGTTGGGAAATCCATTTGTCTCTCGTTTGACCATCCATAAGTTCATATGTTGGGTCCTCCTTGAGTCAATGTTGCCAACACAATTGTCTTGTTGTTCATATGTTCAAGAGAAGTCCAACCTAAACAAGCCTTCTATTGAGTCGTCCATCTGCAGTTATAAATTTTCTACCATGTCGATCTTCCCTGAGTCAGTTCTGAATCACTTCATACTCTAATCTACTTCGAATCTGTTACATATTCCATGTCATTGATGGTGGATACATTAATGCCCTCCTATGATGAGTCTTTTCTTGTCGACTTCAACTCATTATCTGGGAACAAGACATAGAAATCATTTAGTACCTTAGAGCCTGCATGCCTCGCATGTTTCTTCACTTTCAACAATGGGTTCACATCATTAACCCCTAATTGGAAGATTTCATCGATTTTTTGACTTCAACTCATTTATTCACATTCGTTGGATTGTACTAGGTTACCTTGGGGGTCATTGACATCAATGGTGATTTCCCTCACACTTGTTAACGGTTTTCATTAATGACCGGTAATCAAGTGGTTTCTACCATGTTCAGCTTCGACACCTATAATCACATGGCTAGATTCATACTTAGAGATGATGGAAATGAAGACCCTGGATATTATCATTTTGTTCCAAGTTGCGACAGAGTATTCATGAATTTTTACCGACACATAGATCCACTGTGTATGTATCGTGGCTATGTCCAAATTTGAATTCTTTTAGAGGATAGATCCACAGTGTATTTTTGGTGGCTATGTCAAATCATGATGACATGGATCCACAGTGTATGTTTAGTGGCCATGAATCACTTGACACTTATGATTAGAGTCACTTTTAGTCTAAGCATGGGAATGCCTACCTCAGAAATGGTATATTATTATGTAGATGCTTGATTGTCTGCAGGTTCCCGATAGATGCACTCCTTGTTTTCAACACACACATTCTACAAAGTATTTCAGCTGTCACAAGTTCTAGCTGCATACTTTGGGGGGAATTTTGTTACACATTATTTTGGTCACCTCAGTGATTATCTGACAACATGTGTTAATGTTCCCTGAAAATATTAAAAGAATACTTTCTCCATGAGAAGAGTGGTTTGCTTTCCTCTTTCAAAAACCATATCAAGGAAGGTTGTCGCACCCTGCCATATGTATGGGGTGTGAAGATGTATGATCGTCGCACTCTTCCCTAAACCTAAACTGTGACATTGTCACATGCTTCTTGTGAATAGGGTGTGATGATGTTTAAAGCATAAGAAAAGTCAAATTTCATGAATGTTCTAGAAGGTGAGGTGGCCTCTGATCGGTTTGGATCTTACTCGCTTCTCTAATTTGGTGGGATCATCCTAATCTCCTCATCCATCTCACTTTCACACTATATAAGGAGGGATATCTCATGGAAAATGATAAGGTTCAATAGGATAAGATTTTTGTGGAGAGTTCTACTTTAGATTATGCTTGAGAGCTTTGCTTTAGTTCTTCAAGTCAGATTGTGGATCTTCTTCATTCAAGTCATTGGAGAAAAGGTGTGTGTGTTGAAGCAAAGGGCCATTGAAAGGGGACCTTGCAACATCAAGGCATGGGTTGTATTCTCCACTTTCCATTCATTTAATACAATAATACATTTCTTCCCTATATAAGCATCTCGTATTCTATTGTATAATTCCATGATCATATACATAGACTTCATTAGAATACATATATCTTTGTTTTCCTTCTTTGTTGGCTTGTGATTCTTAAACAGACTTACTATTTTGCAAACTCAAGGAAGGAGCTACAAGGATGACTTTAGCCAGGGTAAAGCATCATTTAAAATGTATTTCACTTGTTCCTCACTAAACTAGTTCATATGATGATTAATTTTAAGGCGAAGTGTGTATTTTGTTATGTTTTGTTCTAGTTTCCTGTGGAAGTTATGGAGATTTGTTTGTGTCTGCACTTACCGATTAGTTTGATAATAGTCATGCCTTGCCTTGCATTGGTTTTCCATACCTATACCTAGACCTTGCTTTACCATGCCTTGTCATCCCTTGCCTTGCCTTACCTTTCCATGTCTAACCTTGCCTAGCCTTGACATGTCTTGCCCTCCCTTGCCTTGCCATGTCCAACCTTTCCTTTCCTTGCATTTCCTTGCATTTTTTTCACTTCACATGCCATGCATTTCTTTGTCTTTTCATGCCTTGCATTTCCTTTCCATACCTTACCTCTCCTTGGCTTTTATTTCCTTGCATTTCCTTTCCTTTCCTTGAATTTCCATTTTTCCATTTTCCTTTCCATCCCTTTCCTTTCCTTTCCTTACCTCTCCTTGCCATGCCTTTCCTTGCCTTGCCTTGCCTTGTGTTTCTTTACCTTGATTTCCATGCCATGACTTGCCTTAAATTTCCATTCGATGTCTTCCCTTGCCTTTCCATGCCTTGCAATGCCTTGTATTTCCTTGTCATACCTAGACCTAGACCTATACCTTGATCGTGCCTTGCCATGCCTTTCCATATCTAGCTTTGCTTTGCCTTGAATTTTCTTGCGTTGCCTTGAATTTCCATGTCATGCCTTGTATTTCCTTTCCATGCCTTTCATTTCCTTTCCTTTCCATACCTTTAACTAGACCTAGACCCTGCCATGCCTTGCATTTCCTTCACTTGCCATACCTAGAACTAGAACTATACCTAGACCTTGCCTTGCCTCTCCTATCCATGTCTAGCCATAGTACTGTGATCATCATATTGTTGTGATCAGCCTATTGTTGTTATCAGTGCAACCATGGGATTATGTTTCTGTAACGGTGCCTTTGCTCAACCACGAGAATGGTGCAGTTCTATTTTGTTTCTTTCCACCATGAGAATGGTGCAGTTATGTTCTGTAATTATCTTCTGTAGCTATGGATCCTCTGGCTCGGATCTTTCCTCAAAAAATCAAAATATCATTAGTAACTCTTGCAACCTTTCCTTGCATTGTCTTGTCTTGCCTTGACTTTATATAAAATTATTTTCTCTGTCATGCCTCATCGTGGCTTGCCTTACTATCTGTAGCCTTTCCTTACATTGCATTTCCTTGCCTTGCCCTGGCTTGCCATGTCTTGCCTTGCATTTTATTTCTTTGTCTTTCCTTTTCTTTCCTTGTCTTTCCTTTTCTTGCCTTGCCTTGTCATGCCTTGTCATGCTTTTCCATGCCATGTCTAGCATTACCTTTCCTCACATTGCATTGCCTTGACTTTACATGCCTTGCCTTGCCTTGCCATGTCCCACCTTGCCTTGCCTTTTCTTTCCTTGCCTTGTGTTGCATTGTCTTGTCATGCCTCTCCTTTCCTTGGTTTGCATTACCATGCCTTGTCTTTCCATGGTCTAGGTCGTGGTATAAGTTATGGTCATGGTGTATGTCTAGGTCTAGGTCTAGATCAAGGTTTAGGTCTAGGTATAGGTTTGTGTCATGGTCTAGATATAGATATAGCTCTAGGTCATGCTCTAGGTTTAGGACTAGGTCTAGTTATATCTCTAGGCCATGCCATGTCTATTCATTCCTTACCTTGCCAAAACTTTCCTTGCCTTTCCATACCTATACCTATACCTAGACCTTGCCTTGCCATGCCTTTCCCTGCCTTCCCTTTCCATGTGTAGCCTTTCCTAGCCTTTCCATGTGTTTTCATTCCTTGCCTTCCCATGCCTTGCATTTCCTTTCCATGGCTCACATTGCCTTGCATTTCCTTGCTTTGTGTTACACATCAAAATTACTCATTATGATGATGAACTATTGTTGTCATTACAAGTGCCGCATATTGGTCACAAGTGTCGCAAAAATCATACTGCCATCTCACCTATGTCATGTCTCTAATGACATCACAGGGACACTTGAGACACCTTCAAATATTGGTTTAAGGAAGAGAAAGCATTTGATGAAGAGTACAAAGAATTTTCCATGAATAAGACCACTTAAAAATGATTTTTGAAGGGCAACGCTCCCCTACCCACTGTCAGGGAGTGCCAACGCTCCCTACCCCTCTTTGGGGGAGCATTGCAACACTCAGGACACCATTATGGGGGAGTGTTGGGATTGTTTGAAGGAATTTTGGGTAGCGCTCCCCTATACACTGACAAGGAGTGCCAGCACTCTGTACCCTCTTTTGGGGGAGCATTCCAATGCTCTGTGCCCATTTATGAGGGAGCGCTGGCCCTTTTTGAGCGAATTTTGGACTGTTGAGGAAAATTAGGAAAGAATCCCCTCATATCTAGAGTTAGTTGGATTTGAATTTGAGGTCAAGGCTGGATCTTAGGGAGGATCCACAACTGAAGGAGAAATATCCTCAACCTATCCCAAGAATCTCTAATGTGGTTGGGTCTCTCCAAGCTTATATAAGGAGGCCATCTCATGGTAAAAGCATATGGCAGTTTAGAGACATCAAACTTATGATCTCATAAGGGAGATAACTAGTAAAATCATATTCATTTTGATGGTGGATTATTTGAGAAAGGGTATGGACAAAGAGAGCTTGGTGAAGTTGTTGCATCTACATCTATGGTTGTAAGCACTTTGCTTTGTTTTCATTAATATAAATATGTGCTTGGCTTGTTTCCTTTAAGTTTGTGTATGTTTCATGAACTTGTTTATTTTGATAGATCTATTATGGAGCTAATAATGGTAGAGTAGGAAGTATGTTTCATTGTTGTTGCTCATTGTATTGCAGAACCTTCTGAAGAACTTGGAGATCAATATCAGCCTAGATGAAGCAAGGACAAACGTCGGTAAAGGTATTTACCTGTCTTTCTTATTCTTCCTTGAATAATTTAGCTTCATGAAAAGGAATGTCAGTGTCCACATTAGCACCTTTATGTCTTTGTTATAGGGGTCTAGTATCCAAGAGAGAATCCACTTGTCCGCGGGGGGATTTCTCTGTAACAGAAATTAGCGACCCCACTGAGGAAATAGAAGCTTTCAGTTTTGGTTTCCTTCCTAGATCTTGTTTTGGCCTTTGCTCACTTTTTGATCTTCTTCATGCTATGTTTCTGATTCTTAGATGTGTTGTTTCCTTTTGATTCATCCTATACACATTGAAATTTTGATTATTTTTTAGTTTTTGTTTTATTTCTAGGAAAAAATTTGAGTTCTAAGAGGCCAACGCTCCCCTGCCTCTACTACCAGAGCGCCAGCACTCCCCTACAGTGTTTTAGGGAGTGTTTCAACACTCTGGTGCCCTTGACACCAGAGCGCTAATGTTTTTCTGCTCAAAACTCTTTTGGGAGTTGATCTTAAAGTCTATTTTTTGTTGATTTATCTGCTCATCTCAGTGTTCCTTTGTTTTAGCCTCCAACCTTTTCATTTATGAGAATTCATGATTTTTTGTTTGGGTTTATGATGTCTTTCTTTCTTACTTTGAGTCACTCTTCTTCCTTTGAAGACTTTGAATCATTTTACTGTTTTCTTCTCATTTATCTGACTGAATGAAAGCTATCGTAAGGAAAATCAAGTATCTATGCTCTATTCCATTTAATGTTTGAGGTAATTTTCCCAAGAAATTCCTAGTTTTTCATCATCCATTAACCTTCTCCTACCTTCACTAGAAATTTCACCAATTTTCATGCATTCTGGGTGAGTTTTTTGCAAGTTTTTTCTCTTTTTTTGAGTTTCTGGGAGGACTAGCCCCCCCCCCCCCCCAGGCTATACCAGTGCGCCATCACTCCCCTGCAGTTTTTTAGGGAGTGTTGCAACACTCTATACCTTTGTTTTAAAGAGCGCTAGTCTCTTTTTTTAGAGTTTTTGCCTTCTTTTGCTCAGTCTTTTGCAACCTGTTTTGCAGAGATCTTTACCCAGAGTATGTGGTTGGTTTGTGAAGTTGTTTGGGTTGGTTTTTGATGGTATTTGATGCTTATCAATCCCTATTGTCTTGATTGTAACTTGAAACCTTTTTCAGAAATGTGAAATTGTCTTTTCCAGATGCTTTTTGTCAGGACAGTTTTGAGTGATTTCTCTTTCTCCCTATCATTTCTTGGATTCTTCTCTGCATTTTATTGTATTCCTTGAATTCTTGATTGGTTGTAGAATCCTTGATGGTGTTCTTTCTTGTTAGAACAAGTTTCCACTTGTTTTCTTTCATACCTCACTATCTTGAGTGCATGCTTTGTTTGTAGCCCTTTTGCTTCGTGTCATTTGCATCTGCATATGACTCTTTCTCCTGATTGAAAGTAGTGGAGCATTGGAGGTTTTGTATTTACTTTCTGTATATGTCATAATAATAAAAAAGAAGATAAATTCATTTTTTCTTTTGGGTAGTAAAACTATCTTGCATTTGACGTAGCGGAATTGAATGGTTTTTGTCTTTTTTGGGATATTGTGCATCTGTAATGATGAATGTTTTCTCCTTCTCATAGCATAGATTTCATCGAAATGAAAAGATTTAATCTTCATATCTTTGCATAACTTTCGAGCCTGTCAAAACACCATATTGTCCACGCCATTTTCTTTTTGAGTAACAATAGCCTTAAAAATAAAGCCCTAAACTAAAAATTGATTAGACATTTTATATTTTCTGGTAGAAAACCTACATCAGATTAGTTGTAGGGATTTGGAATAGGTGTGAAAGCTAACTTTCCAAAGCTGCAAAAAAACATAGGATCTTGTGTTAGGGAGCGGTGAAATCTAATTGCTACATTTTGTCTTGGGTAGCCCTTCTCACAGAAGGGTCAAACCTGAGGTCGCATTGAGACTAGCAGAATTACTCACCCTACTTTGTTGGTCTTGGTGTACAGATTGTGCATATTATGCAGGTCACTTGAAGGTATACCCAGAATGATGAGTAGAAGTCTTTCAAGTTGATTTTGGGCCAGATACCCTGCCCTTGCGCATGGATCAAACCATCAATTATTTCCCTAGGCATCATTGTTGTAGTTGGTAACCTTAGTGGCCTATCTCTTTAGGGTCTTTACACAAGGTGACTGTGGAGGGGAAAGTCTTCACGGTCCCTGGAATTGACGTTGGCCACACTCACTCGGGCTCCTTGGAGGGTATACCCATGATTATGTGTAGGAAATTTCACCAAAGCATAAGTCCATTAAGCAGGTCGTCAATGTAACTTTTCCACCCGCCCTATCTCAGCCCCTTCTTACCTTTTTCTCGTGATGTTGGATTTCATCACCAACTAGTGTGCTCATAGTGAGAAGGTTTTGTTTGCTTGTTTGATTACTAGATTTTTAGCATGTGTTGTTTGTTCTCCCTAGAAAAATCTAGGTTGGATATTTATTTTCTATGGAGTCATTTCTCGGAATGACCAATGAAGGAACCCCTTTTCCAGGGGAACCCTTTGTTTTTCCTTCTTACGGAAACATTGGTCACCCTTACATCGCTACTTTGAGCCTTCTAGGTCTCACAATTGGGCTACTGGTATGGTTATTTTCCACTTCGGTGATCTCGAATGCAAGTGCTTCAGATGTAAGCACACCACCCACACATCAACCTCATGTTGACCTTTCTCCTTCTTCGCCCGTTAGGTCTCCTTCCATTTCTCCTTCTTCGCCTAGTCAAAGCTCTCAAGCGAGTAGCCAGGTTGATAAGAAGAAGAAGAAATGAAAAGAGAAGAAGAAGAACCAGAAAAGAACCAAGCCTCCAACCATATCAAATGTTGGATCCAACAAACCAACTATTATTGATCATACTGGGAGTGTTGATGAGGTTGACAAGATTAAAACAAAGAATCTGAAACCCAAATTCCCTTGCAGTCTTTGTAAGGGTGACCACTTTCTGAGGGATTGCCCTGGTCTTCCCAAGGTCTTAGAAATGTGGTCATCCATGTCATTGGACCCTGATGTACATGTTGGTGATGCCCCGTCAACTAGTGGTGTTAAGGTTGGTAAGAAGAAGACAACTGTCAAATTTCCTTGTATGTTATGTGAAGGTGATCATTATTCTCACCTTTGTCCTCGTATGGACGAGGATTCTTCTCTTTTGGTAAAGCATCAACTTCCAACTGGTTATCATGAGATTTCCCCCAACCCATCGTTCGTTAATGGAATGGTCAATCTGTTTCCATCCCCGGTCAGCCTGGTTAATCAGGTGGTCAATCTAGTTTCATCCTCAGTTGAACCACTAACCAAAGTAGTTGATCTAGTTCTGTAACCGATCAACCCCAATTTTCATCTGAAAAATGGAAACCAAGTGACTGATCCAATACCATCATTGGTCAGTCCCACCCGTCATCTGAAGAGTGCCAATGTGGTCAACCCCACTCCTCCTCTGACAAGTTCCAAAGTGGTTTCTCTGGTCCCTTCATCGGTCAGTCCAATTGATCATGTCATCAATATGGTCACGTCCTTAGTTGAATCAGTTGACAAAGTGGTTGATCCGATCACATATTCGGTCAATCCCAGTCTCTCGTTTGAGAGTGCAACCCAAGCAGTCGATCTGTTTCCACCTGTCGACCCCATTCTCCCCTTGGATAATGCAACCCAAGTGGTTGATTTGATGTCCTTATCAATCGATCCTACTCTCCCTCTAGAGAGTAAACCTGATTCTACAAATGTTTTTCTCGTTGATACAGAATCTACCATGTTGGGGGGTATTCCTCCTCCCACGAAACCCCCTCCAAGTAATGAATCCATCCTTTTTTATTGGGGTGTGCTAACTGGACCTCATCTTCCCTCTCACATTCCTTTCAATATTACAGTACAAGTTTGTGGTCAGGACGTTCCTCATACACTGATAGATGAAGGTTCGTCCGTTAGTATTTTGTCCTTTATTGCTTGGCAAGCTTTGGGTTATCCTCAACTTGTGTCAGTTACCCAAACTCTATTTGCTTTTAACAGAAGAACCATTCACCCTTTAGGGATCCTTCCTCAATTTCCTATAACTGTGGGAGGGAAAAATGTCTTTATTAATGTTATGGTAGTCTAGGACCCCTTGGATTTCGATTTACTCCTTGGGCGAGATTATGTGTATGCCATGAAAGTTATTGTGTCCACTCTTTTTCGTGTGATATCTTTCCTGCCAAATGGAAGAATGGTGACTATTGATCAACTTTCATTCGTTGGCCCTAACTTGACCATAAACCCAATGAACTCCCTAAGCGGTTCTTATATGCAGTCGGTATCACCCCTGCCACAGGTCAATTATGTGACGTTGTCTCCCATGACTTCAACTTTCGATGACTTAGATTCGGTAGTTGACTTGGTTATCCCTTTGGTCGGAATTTTGGAGCATGATATCCTTACCCTTATCGCGGCCCTCGACGTGTGTTCCTTCCATAGAATTGTTCTTCCATCCAGTGAATATCTCTTGTAATCCATGACTGAGTTTTGTCCCTTGACATGGTGTCCTTCCAAAGCGTTATCCTCTTGGAAGCCATGATCAAGAAGATTTAACGAGCATGGTTTTTCTTCTCTGTGGAAAGCTCGTTAAAAAACGAAATAGAAGCTATGAGCATAGGTTTTCCTCTCTGTAACCAGCTCATTAAAAAATGAACGAAAATCTGGAGATTCAACCCAGAGCCTTGAGCATATTCCTTTTCCTGTGTCAAGCTCGTTAAAAAATGAAACAGTCACCTCTCCTGTCAGGTCGAGTTTTTCACCAGATCTCGTAGATGTCGAGTCAAGTCTTTTGTTAGGTTTCATATTTGAACCTTCATTTCATCCACCCTTATCCTTTTTCTCCATCTAGTACAGAAATTGGTGACAACCTCAAAGTTGGTGAATGAATTGAAGCTTGGGAGGCATGTCTCTAGCCTTTGATGATCATTCTGGAGTTAAGCCACTATCTTTCACGTTGGGGGCAGATTATCGAGCTTAGTCTTTGTTCTTTCTCGTGGTTGCAAAAAACATGAGAATGTAACCGAGTATACTTTTATCACTTTTTTGGACTCGTAAAGGTTATACAAAAAAGGAACCCCCTGGAGTCGTATCTAAGCTCTTTTCAGACTCTCTAAACATGAAAAGATTTATGAGTGATATTGCTTCCTTTCACACTCGTTAAAAGGTTTGAAAGGGCATCTTTCGAGTGGTAGTTTATCTCTTTTTCGACCTCGCCAGACTAAAATTATGAAAAATAACAACATTGGAGTCGTCTTTAAGTTCTTTTCAGACTCTCTAAATATGAAAAATCACCGAGTTTACCTTCCCTGGACTCGTTAAACAATCATACATTGAAGGGCCCATATGGGAATAAACCCTTACTTCATCCAGTTTGTTAAATAAAGGAAGAGGGACTTACCGAAGGTGAGTTATATCGAGCATGTGTTATCCTCCTCGAGCTCATTAAAATTAAAAAAAAATACCAGTCAAGCTAAGCAAGCTAAGCAGTTTTTGGGAACATTACCAGTCACTCTTACGGTCACCCTTGAACATGGCACTTTTTCTTTGCATACATTTTAATCCATTAAACCTCTGCACTGAACCAATCCTTTGAGTTTCTTTACTCCTTTGGGTCACCCGACGAAATTCATAGTATCCACTGCATCATCATGTTTTGGTCCATGTCATATTTATGTTGTTGTGCCTCAGTGTTCAAGGGAAGTATCTGCCTCGAGAGTCGTCCACCACAAATATCATGTTTCAATACCCGTGTCAGTCCATGTTCATTTGATCTACCAATTTACTTCTTTGTGTCATTTTTGTGTCATTGATGGGGGATACATCAAGGCCCTCTTGTGACGAGTCTATTCTTGTCGACTTCAACACATTATCCAGGAACTTGAATTAGAAACCAATTAGTACCTTGGGACTTGCATGCCTCAATGGAAGGCCTCCTCGCTTCTGACAGTGGGTTTACATCATTGACCCCTTGATCAGATGATTCTATGAATTTTCGACTTCAGCTCATCTATTCACATTCGCTAGAATGTACTAGGGTAACTTGGCGATCATTGACATAAATGGTGATTTCCCTCGCACTTGTTAACGGTTTACCTCATTGACCGGTAATCAAGTGGTTTCTTCCATGTTCGACATCAGGACATATATTCACATGGTTAGATTTGTACCGCATCGAGATCAGTAAAAATACCCTGGGTTGAGTAATCACTATGATATGTACTTTACCCAGGTTGCGATGGAGTTTCTCTTGAATATTGACACATATATTGTCACATAGATCCACTTTGTATTGGTCCCTGGCTATGTCTTGTCGTCTCGTAGATCCACTGTGTTTTTTTGTGTGGCTACAATCAGTTCATGTCATGGGAGTATAGATCCACATTATATCTTTGGTATCTATACATTTTTGTTAATACAATTATGGATCCGCAGTGTATCTTATGGCGGCCATACCTTGAAAGTATTTATCACCCAAGCATATGTATGTATGCCTTGGGTTTGAAACATATCATAATATTTGTTTGATGGTTGTGTGCAGCTTCTGCCAGGTTCTTCAAATCGATACCCTTGCTCGAAAGAGTCTACAAAGTACTTCAGTCATCAGTTCCCATCTTCTAACTTCACACTTTAGGGGGCAATCTGTTACACATCAAAATTACTCATCACGATGATGACCTATTGTCATCATTACAAGTGTCACATCTTGGTCGCAAGTGTCACAAGTATCGCAAACATCATACTGCCATATCGCCTATGTCGTGTCCCTAACGACATCACAAGGACACTTAAGACGCCTTCAAAGACTGGTTTAAGGAAGAGAAATCATTTGATTAAGGTACAAATCATTTTCCATGAAGAAGACCACTTAAAAATTATTTTTCAAGGGCAACGCTCCCCCACCCATTGTCAATGAGTGCCAATGCTCCCTATCCCTCTTTGGGGGAGCGTTGCAACACTCAGGACACCATTTTGGGGGAGCGTTAGGATTTTTTGAAGGAATTTTGGGCAACACTCCCCTATACATTGTCAGGGAGTGCCAGCCCTTTGTACCCTCTTTTGGGGGAGCATTCCATCACTTTGTGCCCCTTTCTGAGGGAGCATTGGCCCTTTTTGAGCGAATTTTGGATTGTTGATGAAAATCAGGGAAGAATCCCCTCATATCTGGACTTAGTTGGATTCGAATCTGAGGTTAAGGCTGGATCTCAGGGAGGATCCAAAACTGAAGGAAAAATATCCTCAACCTATCCCAAGAATATCTAAGGTGGTTGGGTCTCTCCAAGCTTATATAAGGAGGCCTTCTCATGGTAAAAGCATACGACAATTTAGAGGCATCAAACTTATGATCTCATAAGGAAGATATCAGTGAATTTACATTCATTCTGATCATGGAAATTTTAAGCAAGGGTATGGACAAAGAGAACTTGGTGAAGTTGTTGCATCTACATCATGGTTGTAAGCACTTTTCTTTGTTCTCAATAATATACATTTGTGCTTGGCCTGTTTCCTTCAAATTCGTGTATGTTTCATGAATTTGTTCTTTTTGATAGATCTATTTTGAAGCTAATCATGGTAGGAATGGAAGTATGTTTTGTTGTTGTTGTTCCTTCGATTGCGAGACTTTCTGAAGAACATGGAAATCAAGATCAGCTTGGATCAAGAAAGGACAAACGTTATTAAAGGTATTTGTATTCCTTTCTTCTTATTCCTCAACTAGTTTAGCTTCATTAGAAGGAATGTCAATGTTCAACATTTGCACCTTCATGTCTTGGTTATAGGGGTATAGTATCCAAGAGGAAATCCACTTGTCTGCAGGGGGATTACCTTTCCTCACATTGCCTTGCCTTGCCATGCCCTGCCTTGCCTTGCCATGTCCCATCTTGCCTTGCCTTTTCTTTCCTTACCCTGTGTTGCATTGTCTTGTCATGCCTTTCCTTTCCTTGGCTTGCTTTACCATGCCTTGTCTTTCCATGGTATAGGTCGTGGTATAAGTTATGGTCATGGTGTATGTCTAGGTCTAGGTATACTAGATAAAGGTTTAGGTATAGGTATAGGTCTATGTCATGGTCTAGATATAGGTCTAGCTCTAGGTTTAGGACTAGGTCTAGTTATATCTCTAGGTCATGCCATGTCTATTCATGCCTTACCTTGCCAAAACTTTCCTTTCCTTGCCATACCTAGACCTATACCTATACCTTGCCTTGTCATGCCTTTCCCTGCCTTCCCTTGCCATGTGTAGCCTTGCCTAGCCTTTCCATGTCTTTTCCTTCATTGGCTTCCCATGCCTTGCATTTCTTTTCCATGGCTCGCATTGCCTTGCATTGCCTTGCTTTGTGTTACACATCAAAATTACTCATTACAATGATGACCTATTGTCGTCATTACAAGAGTCGCATCTTGGTCACAAGTGTAGCAAGTTTTGCAAACATCATACTGCCATCTCGCCTATGTCGTGTCTCTAACAACATCACATGGACACTTAAGACACCTTCAAAGACTGGTTTAAGGAAGAGAAATCATTTGATGAATAGTACAAAGCATTTTCCATGAAGAAGACCACTTAAAAAGGATTTTTGAAGGGAAATTCTCCCCTACCCACTGTCAGGGTGTGCCAATGCTCGCTACCCCTCTTTGGGGGAGCATTGCAACACTCAGGACAGCATTATGGGGGAGCGTTGGGAGTTTTTGAAGGAATTTTGGACAAAGCTCTCCTATAAACTATCGAGTGCCAGTGCTCTGTACCCTCTTTTGGGGGAGTGTTCCAACACTCTGTACCCCTTTATGAGGGAGTGTTGGCCCTTTTTTAGCGAATTTTGGACTATTGAGGAAAATCAGGGAAGAATCCCCTCATATCTAGAGTTAGTTGGATTCGAATCTGAGGTCAAGGTTGGATCTTAGGGAGGATCCACAACTGAAGGAGAAATATCCTCAAACTATCCCAAGAATCTCTAAGGTGGTTGGGTCTCTCCAAGCTTATAGAAGGATATGGCAATTTAGAGGCATCAAACTTATGATCTCATAAGGGAGATAACTAGTAAAAGCATATTCATTTTGATGGTGGATTATTTGAGCAAGGTTCTGGACAAAGAGATCTTGGTGAAGTTGTTGCATCTACATCTATGGTTGTAAGCACTTTGCTTTGTTTTCATTAATATAAATATGTGCTTGGCCTGTTTCCTTTAAGTTTGTGTATGTTTCATGAACTTGTTTCTTTTGATAGATCTATTATGAAGCTAATCATGGTAGAGTAGGAAGTATGTTTCATTGTTGCTTCTCATTGTATTACAGGACCTTCTAAAGAATTTGGAGATCAAGATCATCCTGGATCGAGCAAGGACAAACGTCGGTAAAGTTATTTACCTTTCTTTCTTCTTCTTCATTGAATAGTTTAGCTTCATGAAAAGGAATGTCAATGTCCACATTAGCACCTTTCTATCTTGGTTATAGGGGTCTAGTATCCAAGAGAGAATCCACTTGTCCGCATGGGGATTTCTCTGTAATAGAAATTGGAAACCCCACTAGGGAAATCGAAGCTTTCAGTTTTGGTTTCCTTCCTAGATCTTGTTTTGGCCTTTGCTCACTTTTTGATCTTATTCATGTTATGTTTCTTATTCTTAGATTTGTTGTTGGCTTTTGATTCATCCTATACACACTAAAATTTTGAGTTTTTTTGAGTTTTTTTTTTATTTCTAGACAAATGTTTTAGTTCTAAGAGGCCAGCGCTCCCCTGTCTCTACTACCAGAGTGCCACCACTCCCCTACAGTGTTTTAGGGAGCGTTGAAACACTTTGGTTCCCTTGACACTAGAGCGCTAGTGTTTTTCTGCTCAAAACGCTTTTGGGAGTTGATCTCAGAGTCTAATTTTTGTTGATTTATCTGCTCAAGGTTATCCTCATCTCAATGTGCCTTTGTTTTAGCCTCCAACCTTTTGATTTCTAAGAATTCATGATTTTTTGTTTGGGTTTATGACGTCTTTCTTCCTTACTTTGAGTCACTCTTCTTCCTTTGAAGACTTGGAATCATTTTATTGTGTTCTTATCATTTATCTGACTGAATGAAATATATGGTAAGGAAAATCAAGGATCTATGTTGTGTTCCATTTTTTATTTGAGTTCATTCTCCCAAGCAATTTATAGTTTTTCATCATCCATTAACCTTCTCCTACCTTCACTAGCAATTTCACCAATTTTCATGCATTTTGGATGAGTTTTTGTAATTGTTTGCTCTTTTTTTGAGTTTTTGGGAGGACTAGCACCCCCCCGTAGGCCATACCAATGCGCCAGTACTCCCCTACAGTGTTTTAGGGAGCATTGCAACACTTTTTACCCTTGTGTTAGGGAGTGCTAGTCTCTTTTTTTAGAGTTTTTTCCTTCTTTTGCTCAACCTTTTCCAGCTTGTTTTGCAGAGATCTTTACCCAGAGTCTGTGGTTGGTTTGTGAAGTTGTTTGGATTAGTTTTTGATGGTTTTTTATGCTTATCACTCCCTATTTTCTTGATTGGAACTTGAAAACTTTTTCAGAAATGTGAAATTGCCTTTTCCATCTACTTTTTGTCAAGACAGTTTTGAGTGATTTCTCTTTCTCCCTATCATTTCTTGGATTCTTCTCTGCATTTTATTGTATTCCTTGAATGCTTGATTGGTTGTAGAATCCTTGATGGTGTTTTTTCTTGTTAAAACAAGTTTCCACTTGTTTTCTTTCATACCTCACTATCTTGAGTGCATGCTTTGTTTGTAGCCCTTTTGCTTTGTGTCTTTTGCATCTGCATAGGACTCTTTCTCCTGATTGAAAGTAGTGGAGAATTGAAGGTTTTGCATTTAATTTTTGTATACATCATAATAAAAAAAAAGATAAATGCATTTTTTCTTTTGGGAGTGAAACTATCTTGAATTTGAGGTAGCGGAATTGCATGGTTTTTGGCTTTTTTGGGATATTGTGCATCTGTAATGATGAATGTTTTCTCCTTCTCATAGAATAGCTTTCATCAAAATGAAAAGATTGAATCTTCATATCTTTGCATAACTTTTGAGTCGGTCAAAACACCATGTTGTCCATGCCATTTTCCTTTTGTGTAACAACAGCCTTAAAAATAAAGCGCTAAACTAAAAATTGATTAGACATTTTATACTTTTTGGTAGCAAACCTACATCATATTAGTTGTAGGGCTTTGGAATAGGTGTGAAATATAACTTTCCAAAGCTACAAACAAACATAAGATCTTTTGTTAGGGAGAGGTGACATCCAATTGCTACATTTTGTCCTGGGAAGCCCTTCTCACAAAAGGGTCAAACCTGAGGTCACATTGAGACTAGAAAAGTTACTCAAACTGCTTTGTTGGTCTTGGTGTATATATTGCACGTATTATGGGGGTCGCTTGAAGGTATACCCATAATGATGAGTGGAATCCTTTCAAGTTTATTTCGGGCCAAATACCCTACCCTTGTGCGTGGATCAAATTGTCGATTGTTTCCCCAAGTATCATTATTGTAGTTGGTAACCTTAGTGGCCTATCTCTTTAGGGTCTTTACACAAGGTGACTGTGCAGGGGAAAGTCTTCACGGTACCTGGAATCAACGTTGGTCAGACTCACTCAGGCTCCTTGGAGGGTATACTCATGATTATGTGTGGGAGCTTGCACCAAGGCATAATTCTGTTAAGCAGGTCGTCAACATAACTTTTCCACCCGCTCTATTTCATCCCCTTCTTACTTTGTTCTCGCGATGTTCGATTTCATCACCAACTAGTTTGCTCATTGTGAGAAGGTTTTGTTTGCTTGTTTGCTTACTATATTTTTAGCGTGTGTGTTTTTTTCTCCCT
>SNQJ01S0074821.1:54187-69159 GCA_010110895.2 Picea sitchensis | reverse complement strand
CAAGGGGTTGACATTTGCCACCGTCAGGGGGGCGGGACATGAAGTTCCAGCATTTCAACCGTCCAGGGCTTTGACGTTGTTCAAAAGCTTTTTGGCTGGAAAGCCCTTGCCGGGTTAATTTGATTGTGTGGAAATTGTTGAGTTTGCAAGCATAACAGCTCTTCCCAAATAATCTTTTCCAATTCGGTCTGCACGCATAACTGTTCTTTCCAAGTTCATTTTGCCTGCTCAAGAATTGTTCTTCTTCGATCATCTCTTCCCAGGCAATCTCTTTCGCGCTATTTAGCCATTTACCATCTACTTTTCATCGATTGCTCGAAAATTTGTAAAGCTACGACTACCTTTAAACATCAAATTGTTCGGAAAATTTTCATTGTTCTTAATCTTTCTGAGTTGAATTTAATGAGATTCCATCTTTCAATAGTACTCTTCTTCACTCCTATTAGACCAAAACTGGCACATAACCATTTTGGGCCGGATTATAAGTGAAGAATACACATGGATTGTCTTTTAGCAAAGACATAAGGAGATATGGATGAAATAATTATTAAGCTTGTCTATCTCGGCTCTACAACTTAATGAAATGATTTTTAAACAGTGTGATAATATTTAACACATGAATTCGTAAACATAATAGAAACTTAGAAAAGAACTTGGACGTTGTGCTCTATTACAATGACGAAGAAGAGTTTCAGCTTCAATGACTTAACTATTTTTTTAAGACTTCTTTGACTACCTTCAAGTGCTATTGTTGCTTCTTTGTGTTCTTCTACCTCTTTGCATGTGTATATCGACTTACTACAAACTCAGAGATATAAAGACTAAGACTGAGACTTCTTAAAAAAGCTAACTGACTTAACATTTTAGACACAATCTTTGTTCTTCTACCTCTCTGCATGACTCAGACTCAAACATATAAAGACTAAAACTTCTTACAGAAGCTAACCGAGTTAACATTTAAGACACAAATAAATTCGAGTGACTCTTACCTACTTAACTAGACTCACAAAGATTAAGATCGATTCCATTTAATAATTCCCGTGCTTACCCATTGACTAAGACTAAGCTTGCATAAATGTGTGACTTTGTATTTGCAAACTGACTGACAGAAAAATCGGAGATGTAAAGCTCACCCACTTGTAATTACTATTTCCAACACACCCCCTTAACTATAAATAGGTGGGATTTACATGACCCAAAAATTTACATCAAAAATTTGAATTTTCGTGAAAATCTTTTTGTTATTTACAAATTCTCTAATAAAATGATACATTGTATCAATATGCTTGGTTTTCTTGTGAAACACAAGGTTCTTTCACAAGATGATGGTTGAATTGTTGTAAGAAAATACTATTGTTGGTTCCTATTGTTCCTGCAACAAATATTTTAATATTTTTCTCATCCAAACTGCTTGACAAGCTGCAATTGTAGCTGCGACATACTTTGGTTTTGTTGAAGAAAGTGTCACTATGGGTTGCTTCCTTGATTCCCATGATACTATACGTGTACCAAAATGAAATGTGTACCTAGAGGTACTTTTCCTGACATCTATGCTGCCTCCACAATCGCTGTCAGTATATTCAATAAGTTTAAAATCTTCAAATAAAATACCTTATACCAAAATCTTTTGTTCCATTCACATATCTTAGATTTCTCTTTCCTACTTTCCAATGTGATTCTTTTGGAGTTTTCATGAACCTTGACATCAGGCTCACTCCATACATAATACCAGGTCCTTTTGTTGTTAAATAAATAAGACTACCTACCAATCTTTTAAACATTGTGGGATCCATAATGGACCCTTTATCTTCTTTGCTTAACTTCAATCATGTTGTGACATGTATTGGGGATGCTTTGGAATTTATCATGTTGAATTTTTTCAAAATTTCATGCTCATACTTAGATTGTGAAATAAATATACTAGTTTTGGACTAGTGAACTTCAATATCCAAAAAATATCTCAAAAGCCGCAAATCAATCATTTCAAACTCATCCTTCATGAATGAATTAAATTCTTCTATGCCAAAGTCACCTATAAATATCAAATCTTCCACTTACAAGCAAACAATTAACATGTCCCCTTGTTGATTTTCTTTGATGTACAGAGTTGGCTCAAATTAACTTCTCTAAAATCCATTTTGTGTTAGATAGGAATCTATGCGACTGTACCAAGCTATGGGAGCTTGCTTTAACCCATACAACTCTTTTAATATGTACACTTTGTTTTCTTTTCTTGAACCTCATAGCCTTGTGATTGTTCCACATACAATTCTTCTAAATGTCCATTCAAAAATGTCGACTTTACATCCATTTGATAAAATGGCCATTTTTTCTGGGTGGCAATGGCTAACACAGTTCTGATTATGTCCATGTGCACAACAAGTGAAAATGTTTCATTGAAATCAATTCCAGGTTGATGTGTAAAACCTCTTGCAACTAGCCTTGCCTTATGCTTCTACAGATTTCCTTCTGCATCTTGTTTGGTTTTATAAATCCACTTGACACTTATTACATCCTTGTCTTTAGGTACATCTACCAACTTCCATGTTTGATTGTTCTCTATGCATATGATTTCTTCATTCATGGATTAATCCCATACATCATCTTCGACAACTTATTCAAAAGTTAATGCATCATCTATTTGTGAAAACAGAGAAAAAAAATGAATTTGTTGTGTCCTCATTATAGATGTCGCATAGACTTCTTGTCCTTTTTGGTAACAAAATTGCTAATGTTGGATTTGAGGATGTAGAACTACTTGGAATTATTGTTGGTGTTTGTTGCGCTCTAGGTGCAGACTGTGCACCTACTGTTCTTACTGGAGTATTCTACGTTGTGATTTGTGTCGCAGTTGTAGAGGGAAGTGCACACTGACTTGTACATGGTGTTTGAGCCACCTCTTCTTCTATGTCATCATGCTCAATAACATTCACAATTATGATTGTCTTTGTTATGCTTCCATCACATGTTTCATTCTCTACGAACTAAACATCCGGAGTGATTACAACTTTCCTTGCAATAACATCATACAACTTGTATGATTTTGTAACTTCAGGATACCCAACATATATACATTTATGTCCTTTTTTTTCCATCTTCTTTCTCATCTCATCTGGAATATGTGCGTATGTGACACAACCAAAAAGTTTTAAGTGCGCCACATTACGCTTCATCCCTATCCAGGCTTCTTAAGGAAATATGATCTTCACACTCTTTGTTGGTAATCTGTTCATGATGCATACTACAGTTTCTACTTCCTCAACCCAATACTCATTTGAAAAATGTTTACCTACCAACATACTACATGCCATCTCCATGATGGTCATATTCTTCCGTTCTGCGACACCATTCTGCCGTGGTGTATATCGTGTGATAAATTGATTGTAGATGCCATGAAATTTACAAAAGTTATGAAATTCTTTGGAGATATATTCTCCTCCTCTGATAATTCTTAGAACCTTGATGTAATAACCACTCTGTTTCTCCAAAAATGATTTAAACTGCTGAAAGAAACCCATTGCGTCAGATTATGTTTTAAGAAATAAATCCATTTGTTTATTGAGAAATCATCAACAAATGTTAGAAAATATGTATTGCCTCCTATAGATGGATTTTTCATTGGTCCATAAATGTTTGAATGTACTATTTCCAGTGGAACTTTTTCTCTATATGACTTGCCAACTGGAAATGATTCTCTATGCTGCTTTCCAAATATGAAACCTTCACATATTTTTTCTAGTTTTTCGATCAATGAAAAACCTTTTACCATATCCTTTGTGTGTAGAAGCTTCAGACCTCCAAAGTTCAAATGTCCAAATTTGAAATTCCATAGCTAGGAACCATCATGTACTTCAGATTGAAATGTTTCCTTCATTTCTATGCCACATTCTCCTTTCTTGATACTGTGCATTATTTTGTTCATTGGAACTACACACACTTTCTGCTATAAATGAGTGTCTAACTACGTTTCTTTTTCTTTACCAACGACTTGTGTTGTTTTTCTCTTCATGGTTGAATTCAATATTAATGGGAGCATTGTATTTCTTGTCATCTATATTTTTGCAATAAGATGATTGCTTGGATATCTGTCTATAATCATAGAGTGATTATCTTCAATGTAGATTATGTATCCTTCCTGTAACAATTGTCGTGTGCTCATCAATATATGCTTCAAACTAGAAACATAATATACATTAGGCATAAAAAAAAATTCTCCTTGCTTAGTTAAAATGCTTATACTGCCTTTGCCTAAGACATTGAAATGGATATATGTTCCAAGTGTAGCCTTGGTTTGCATTGACTCATCCAAACTAGAAAACAACTCTAATTTTCTTGTCATGTGGTTACTATAAACTGAATCTAAAGACCATATGTCACAAGGAATTGCTTGAGCAACATTACATTAAACTGGTGATACTATAGGCATTGCCTCAATACGCACCATAAATACAGGATTGGAGGGACTGCTTGTGTTGTTTGACAAATCTTGACCTTACTTGTTCTGATTATATTGTATGTTCATGCATTCATATGCATAATGTCCATACTTTTTACAGTAATGGCACTGAATATTTGATTTTTCAATTGTCTGACCACTTGGTTGACTGTTATTTTGACTTTCTCCTCTTCCACCAATATTTCCAGGACTATTGTTGCATCTACCTCTAACAAAACCTCTTCCTTTGCCTCTAGAGTTAGCCCTCCCCCTTCCTCTTCCATGAATTATAGATGATTGCGCAAAAATTGCATTCTCTAATGACATATTTGACCTATTCAATCTGTGCTCATGATTAATGAGAGAAGCTTGAATTTCATCTAGAATAAACTTACTCAAGTCATTTCTCTCTTCCAGAGTCACAACAAGGGTATCAAATTTAGGAGGAAGACTCCTAAGTACCTTCTCAATTTTTTTTTTGTCTTCTATGGTTTCACCATGACACTTAATCTGATTTATCAGGCCAATAACATGCGTATAAAAGGAATCTACTGAATCTGAGTCTTTCATTGATAGAGTTTCAAAATATCTTCTAAGAATTTGTAGTTTTTAAGTCTTGAATTTGTCCATACCTTGATAAGAATTTTTTAATATGTCCCATGCCTCCTTGGCTTACTTTGCAAATGAAACTCTTGGGAGTCTGCTCTCACGCATGGCTTGATGTATGTAAAATATTTCCTTTCCATCCTTCCTTCTTTGATATTTCAAAGCATCATTCTCAACTTGTGTGAGGGAATTGTATGATGCCTGATCTGTTGGTTCCACATAGCCATTATCGACTATCTTCGATACATCTTGACCTCATAAAAATGCCTTCATGTTCAAGGACCACAACTCATAATTCTTGCCTGTAAAAGTGGGAGGTTGTAGATTTGAAGTAGAAAACATATTTCACTTTACAACAGAGTTGCTACTCTAATCAACATGCTTTGATACCGGATCTTGGATCTACAACACGCAAGGAAATAGTGTGCAACGCAGTGAAAAATATTTTGCACCAGAAAACTTTGTGAATGAACTTCACAAGACTTATCGCGCAGTGCACAAACTGCACAATTTAGTGTGCGCTGTGGTAAAACACTTAATTAAATGATATTTTCACACTATTCTAATATTTAACACATGAACTCATAAACATAACAAAAACTTAGAAATACTCATGAGTATGTCAACAAAAAAATAATTGATATATTAATAAGAACTTCGACACTGTGCACTATTACAATAACTAAGACGAGCTTCAACTCCAATGACTTATGAACTATTTCTTGCAACTTACAAAAACACACATAGCTTGTGCTCTAAGAATTCTTCGACTACCTTCAGTTGCTATTACCATTTCTCTCTGTTGTTCTACCTCTTTGCATGTGTATATCGACTGAATACATACTCAGACATATAAATACTGTGACTGAGACTTCTTATAGAATCTAATCGACTTAACATTTAAGAAAAAAATAAATTCAAATGACTCTTACCTACTTAACTGGACTCAAGAAAGATTAAGATAGACTCCATTTAATAACTCCCCTGCTTTCCAATTGGCTAAGACTAAGATTTTGTAAACGTGTGAATTTGCATTTGTAAACTGATTGACTGACAAATCGACGGAGACATAAAGCTCATCGACTTGTAATTACTATTTCCAATAATCTAAACATTATATTTTTTGAACTTTTTCACTGGAATCCACTATTTTTAAGTGGAGGTTAGGTAGTCTTGAAATTGTTGAAGATAGCCTATTGTTTATCGAGGATGTAATTATTAATTGGTGGGTAGGCACTATTGAAGAAAATTGATGAAGATGATCAATTTTTTAAGTTAGATGATTATTCTCATGTTTCTCGTTGTTGGTAAGTTTTATTTACGCAAAAAATCAATCATATGACAAGGAAGTAGTTCCTTACACCTTGGACTATCTTGACATCATGTTGAATCCATAAAATTTAACACCTCTTCTAATCAAACTCAATGGATTGATTTAATTAAATTAGTGGATCTAGTTCTTCTATTCAAAGGAAGTAATTTTCATTAAGGTATACTTAATAATATTTTATGTATTGGATACTATAGTATTCATCATCTAATGAAAATGATGGAAAAGATGAATTTCCAATGATTAACTTAGTGCAAGGTGTATTCATTTACCTAATAAAATTACTCAAAATTACAATTTAACAAACATGTTTGTTGCGACAAACTAAATACAATGAAATGACAAATTAACAAATTGTAACAAATTAAGTGGAAAATCGAAGTGACTAATTCCATAATGTGTCAATATTACTTAGGACAATTGTTTAACATTTAAGCGGAAACATGAAAATCATTTCTAAAAACTGACAATACAACACATTACTTAAGGAAACTCTTTAGCATTTAAGTGGAAACATGAGAGGCATTTCTAAAAATTGACAATATGATGAGATGCAAATTTGAGATAATTTAAGAAGATATATATTTGTAAGAACACAATTTATAAACACATTTGATATATGTTAAATTAAAATTTTAAAATCATTTACATTTGGAATATTACACATATACAAATAAAAATTCTTAAAACCATTTACATTCGAAATAGTACATGAAAAATGAGATTTCTACTTACAAATTAGGCTATGTGTAATGTACCAATAAATTTTTTTGATACCAATTTAAAATGTAGAAATAATACACATGTCATTCAAGCTCATTCCTTACTAAATGAAAACGTAATTACAACAACTCTATTTGTGCATAAAAACAACTAAGTTCAGATAACATAAATTCTACCACAAAATATAGATTTATATGCATCAATTATACTCACAACAAGTAGCATTTAACCAAGATAACTCAGAGTAATTTACACAACAACCACATCCACATTTAACATGAATTAACACAAACAAAAACACTTATCTAATAGATATGAAACCCACTAGAGAGGACAGACGTTCCTCCCAACTATAGCGTTGTTGTTCTATTTCTCAACAACAAGACACCCTTGAGCTAGGAATATGAATCCACAAGAGGTGGTTGTCCCTAAGGCTGACTAATGTCTCCCTTTCAATAGTTAAACTCACAGCTAATTCCATTCCACCTTCTCATTTCCCCTCAACCTGCACAACCCAAGGGATGAAATCCCCCTTCACTGCTCACGGTCCCTTAGGCCTTTCCACTCCCCTCCAGAGCTTTTAACATAGGTTGAATAGGAATTCTACTTGTTGGGACTTCCAAAATTCTATAGTTGCAACACAAATTTGCCCAATAGCTAAAATGCATGCTTCTTTGAGGAATTTCAAACAACTCGTGACTCCTAGGCACACAACCTCTTTATCCACAAAATTACAGCTCCAAACAATTTCCAAACATGCCCACAACATATGTCTTCAAGATTCAACACTCAAAACTTCATTGTTGGCCAAAGACCTCCATGTAAAAACAACTCTTTATGGAAAAACGTGAATGCATAATTCTGGTCTCCCCACCCATACTGATCTCCTGTCTTTCTCTTTCTTAATTTACTTACACTCTTCCTCGAGTTGATTGTACTCAACCTTGTTCCTATGAATAACTATGGGAATTGAATTTCACACCAACCCTCTTACATGAATTCAATGATTGGGCTCTAGAACACTCAACAACTAATGAAAGGTTCATGGTAAGGATAATTTAGAGAAAAATAAGAACTGGGTTTTGGTTTAATAGATATGGGTAGCTCTCCCCTTTGGACCCCTTCCCTCTCTTATGGATTCCTAGCCCCCAAATTTCTATCCTTGTTCATATGCAACTGGCAATACATTTTATTCATTATGCTCAATTTACATCATTTACATATTACATTGCTTTGGCTCTCGACCATATTCTATATTTAGAATATATATCGCTAGTTCAGATTTGGAGAATGAGGATGTTACATTCCCACCCCCCTACAAACTACATTGTTCTCAGTGAACATAACCATACAGTTTACACATTGACATATATAAAAACATTACATCAAAATACTTGATAATTTCGCAACTTAATGACTAACACAACAATTCCAACCAATAACTCCCTTTTCCCTTCAACCCACACATCGGTTGGATGAAAAATATCAAAGTTGTGGCTCTAGGAACTTCAGTTGCCAGTATGGAGTATTCATTTTCTTATGTACAAACATACATTCAATTTTCTTCAAAATTTTCAAACATTTGTGGGTATTCTTTCCACATTGCTTCATCATGCTCCCATGTAGCATATTCATGACCATAACAAGCCCATTGAACCTTTACCAAGCCGATAAATTTGTTCCTGAGCACCCTGACTTTTTTAGTCCTAGATGTAAACTAGTTCCACTGGAAAATCCCCTTTATGTTCCACTTGGATCACATTTCAATCAATCACATGATTAAGATCAGGTACATACTTGTTTAATAAAGAAACATGGAATACATTATGAATTCTCATGGATGCAGATAATGTTATCATGTATGCAACTACTCTTATCTTTTCTAAGACCTCAAAAGGCCCACAATATCTCGCTGCCAACTTTGTGAAACTTCCTAGTTTCAATGGGCTTCTCTTGGATTTAACTTTTAAAAAGACATGCTCTACCACTTTGAATTTTCTATTTGTTCTCTTTTGAAACATTCAAATTTTTCCTGATCTTTATCATATTTTCTTCCATTTCCTTTAAAAACTAGGGTTGAATCATGACTTTGTCTATTGGGTTATTCCAACTCACTATTGTGTTGCATTTGCTGCCATACAATGTGTTGGAATGTACAGTTGACACTAAGAGGTAGGGGGGGTGAATCAATGTGTGGAATTTTACAATTTTTCTTATTTCAAGTTAGAAATTATTTCAAAACATATTTTTTCACTTCATCATTCTAAGATTGTATGTAGCCATTCACCAATGACATCTATCAATAGTTAAGAGCAATCAATTCATAAACAAAATGAACACAAGAGATACCATATGTCTGTATAATATTTTGTATTATCTTATATATGTGATTGCAGTTACGGGGGTTCTCCCAACACCAATTTTTTTTATTAGCATGAATTGAAGTAAGGAGAAACAACTCCAAGGAGAGCACCAACTCTCCCGCAAGACTCAGCTTGTCACAAGACTCATCTTGCCGATAGAATGCAATCTATCCAACTAGAATAGATCTAGTAGTACAACCAACCCAAATACATATCATCTAGTTATTATATCTACTCTAGCTTATGATCATAGATTTAAAACAAATGGTCATCACTAAACTTCATATTTCCCTTGAATTTATCCCTTCTTCACTTCATCTTCTTTCTAAAATTCACACCTTCTTCACTTCATCTTCTCTATGAAATTCACACCTTGCTATGCCAAAGGATCACCATACCAGAAATCATCGACCTTAAGTGCAGATCCAATTATTCATCCACTCTCACACTTTTCTCAAATGAACCAAGCATAGTTGTATTTATAATCTTTCATTCTCAACTCTAGTTTAGTTTTAGGGCTGACTTGTGCCATAAGTTAAAACTAACTTTTCCACTTACAAGAACTTTGGGACCACCATTTACCATCATTTTGGGTCTTCAACTTTAAACCTAGCATACCACCTATCACCAGAAAGGGCACGATGAGTTCTAACCTTCATATTCTTTTAAGAGCCATTGACCTATTTTTCATAAATCGATCACAAGTATGGTCGATTTCCTTTGTCTCTGCGAATGTTGCAGAAATCGAATTATGTAGAGGTGCTTCCTTCAAACCATTTACATGTGACCATGTACGCAAGACCATGGGATTATTAATTTAAGCAATGTTCCCAACGCCTCATGGATTATGTGTTCATAACCCATGACTAGGGGCTGGAACTTATTCCTCCCGACTTCGGCCTTTGGGCGATTTCTCTCTCATCCAATCTTCCGAAGTTTCAACTTCCTGAAGTGGTTACCCCTCGCAAGGGTTGATCTGATGGTTGGTGTGATTCTCCAAACCAAATCAATGGTTAGATCAATTCCTTACTTATCCTTTTACTACTTAATCCAGTGGCTATGACTTAATCAAAGGTTGATATGGATGACCACTATTTACTTCAGGACTTCGGGACTCCGGGGCTTCGGAGGTCCAGGTAATTGTTGCTCCAATTTCCATTGTATTTGGTCAGCGTTGAAGTGGTCAACATGGGAGTGATTACGTCATATTTCCATTATGTTTTGATCTAATGGTCATGTGAGAATATAGAGTATCTTATATCAATGACTGACATTAGTTCGTGACTTTGTGTTTCGGTGCTTCGGGTAGCTGCCGATTTCCCCCGAATGACATACTCCTGGAGTGACATAACTTGATGATGTCACTGTTGGTGGGGCACTGGATGAGTGGCTACCACATGTCACCTAGATGCGTGATTTACATAACCTAAAGTGCCATATGAACCTAGACACTTATCACCATATGATTGCGCCATGTGTCCTTGCTGACGTGGATCTCTTGATGTGTTGACGATCATAGGTTCATATGAATCCTTGATCCAATGACTGTGATCAGTTCTTAGATAAATGATCCATATTAATTTCGGCCATTCGTGACTCCGACACTACGAGCTACTTGAACTCTAAGAGGTTCAATCCCTCCATAGTGCATTTCACTGAAGTAGATCATACATCAATTTTTGATCTACAGTTGAGTGGAAAATCCCCACAACCTCAAAAAGGCGTTTTATTAATGTTCTTCTCATTGTGTGCTTTTTAGGATCTCGACTATGAATATTCCTTCTTGATGGATGGTTAGATCTTACTTCGGATCTTCGACTCTTGGGGACTCCAGGTAACTAGAACTTCAAGGTAGTTCAATCCCTCCGGAGTGGTTACCTACCGAATAAGTCATGATGCTATGATCACTGCTTGCTATCGGTTGTTTAGTACAGCTTACACTATGTTTCCATTCAGGGATGATTTTAAGGATGGAAATTTCTTTTAAAATGTAGAAACCTTAGCAAATCTTACTAATCCTTCATATGCTAACTATAAATGTTTGGCGATATTTTTGTAAAAATATTCAAATTTATAAGGATTTTATATAGTTTTTATAAAATTTTGGCGATTTTCAAGGTAAAATAATTTTATCCTATAGAATTTGGGTGAATCATTTTTAAAATAGCGAATCTCATTTTTGGAAAAACCATGGAAAATTAGCCCATTTGCGAAATTTAGCCCCTAAAATCATCCATGTTTCCATTATGCTTGATCTAAGGGTCATGATTCATCCTAGAGTAGATCAATGATTAGGGATGATTTTAGATTCCCAACTAGGATGATGTTTAAAACTATTGTCGAGTTTTGCAATGGAAACTTCTCGTTGGTAGTGGAACTAATGCTAACAGTTGATCTTGTCGAATCTACATATCGACGGTCTAGGAGGATTGCAGAGGTTAAACATGCATGAATGTTAGTTTTTCCTCCATTCTTCACAATTTCTCTCCATCGTAGATATTACTTGTGTTGATCTAACGTTAAAGACTTAATCGGGTGTTGATCCAATGATCCTTCTCTGCAGTTCCCAGATTTGAGGATTGTTGTAGCATTCTGCTAAATTCATCCTTCGTTGGTTACAATCTAGTCTGATATCTTATCAAACGGATATTATGTATCATCTCTTCAGAGTTTCAATTAATGTTCTTCCTTCTGATCTGTTCATCGTTATTTCTTCTGATATTTTAATAACGTTCTTCTGCACCTTGTTTTTCATCAATGACAATTCATCATAAAAAATCATCATCACATCACAATTATCTTTGAATGTTGACATTAATGACAATATGTCCAACAATATTCCCCTTTTTCATTGATGGAAACACACCAACTTCATACAAAAACTCCCCTTGTGATGTTGCTTCTCTCTTCTGAATTTACTCTCCCCCTTTTACATCAATGGAAAAGGGTTTCTCTCCCTATGATTAATCTCTGTCTTTCTGTATGCTGCTAACCAAAATATGAACTCGAGTAACTCTACCTGCAATCATGCTCTACCTGCCTAAACTGAATGACTCTCCCTGTCAATATTCTCTCTCTACCTCTGACTGCTCTCCCCCTTTTTCTCTAAAAGGGTATCTTCCCATGCCATCTCTACAATATGGCATGTACAACACTGTATACAACATACTATCATCGTTGAAGATATTGATTCTCTACTGGAACACTACACAAATGATCCTTGGACCTATCCATTACTTGTCATCGATATCTGACTAGATGTATCCATCTATATCCATGATTCTTCTCTACTGTACAATGATTTAAAATCATTTGAGAGACTTTAACACTCTACTTTCAGCATGACAACAATTCTTTGTGAAACAATTAAATCCACTCATGTTCACCTGTTCAGTCTTTGTTCTCCACATTTGTGAGTGTCCTAGTTTCTTGGCCTTTGTTCTCTGACCACAACCGTAGAATATCATAGTGTGATAATGTGAAACAATATGTCTAACAAGATTGCATTTCCAACATCTTACAATGTTGTTGAACGTACCAACTTGTTTTCTTCCATGATGTCTACAATACAAGGATTTATGACCATATTCATTACAAGAAAAGAAATGACCATTAAAAACACTTTCATACCTACCCCTTTGAATCATCCTTGAAGGTGTCTCTCTTCTAAACTTGCTTTGAGGTGTAGGAGTAGCTTCTTTATGTCTTCCTTGATCTGATCTTCTAAATATTGTAGTGTTTCTTTCACTATTTGAACATGAAGGACCTGCATCAAAACTATTCACCCTTTACAAATGAAGGACATGCATCAAGATTCATAGCAGTACCAATTTATTCCTTGTTGTAGCCAAGACCAGATTTATCATTTGGTGATATTTGACTATCCAAGATCATAGAGTTGTTCAATAACTTGACATGGGTGTTTGACTTCTCAAATTTCTTTATAAGATTCAAAACTTATGCTTCCAGCGTATGGCATGACTCTTCCCTTTTGTTCAACTGGTTCCTCACTACCTCCTCTCTTCTTTTGGCTTCTTCAGGTTGGGTCTTCAGATTGACATTGCTTTCTCTTAGTTCTTTTAGATCTGCAAGGTTTCTGCGAAGCTCATCATCTTCCTTCTTATTTTCTTTTTCTTGACTGATTTCATTCTTCAATCTCTCGATCTCCTCTTCTTTTTCTTCTAACTGAATATCTTGCTCAGATATGACTTTTTCATTGTCTTTGAGCATTTACTTTATTTCCAATATATGCTTTTGATTGCTAAGCTCATCATCATCCTTCTTCTTTTCTTTTGCTTGACTAATTTCATTCTTCAATTTATTGATCTCCTCTTATTTTTCTTCTAACTGAATATATTTCTCAGATATTACCTTGTCATTCTCTTTTAGAATTTCCTTTATTTTTAAGATATTCTTTTTCTTCTTTTCAAGAAATTATTTAGTGTACTCATGAACATAGTTATAGTTTGAATCACTATGGTCATAGTTGTATTCAACAAAACCCCAATCAACTTTATGTTTAATCTTTGATAGTTCTTCTTCTACTTCTTCCATGGGATAAATGATAACAAAACTTTCTTCTATTGTATCTAAATCTTCTTCTTTACTTTCAGGGGAAAATTCTATATCAACATTATTGAAATCAGAAGATTGTGGAGAGTCTTTACCTTTATTGACAACTGAGTCTTCCTTCTCATCCTTGACAGGAATGTCTTTTGTGTCTTCTCTTTTGATTTGATACACCTTCTCTAACTTCAGCCATAAGTCCTTGGCGGATGTGCATAGTCCCATGCTTTCCTTGACGGTATCTAATAGTCCATTGAGAAGAATCTTCAATGCCACTTCATTATTCTTCCTTACTCTTCTTTGGGCTACAAAATTGGATAGATTGTTCGAGGTTGTTAAGTGTCAAGGATTACTTACTGTTAGAAAAACAGGACCATGGAGCAATAAAATAAAACAAATAAGGAAACAAAACACAGAAGATACACTATACAATACAGACACAGATTTACGTGGTTCAACCAGTGTGGGCTACGTCCACCAGAGAAATTGCCAGGTCCTTCCTTTATTATTATCCAGCAAATGAAGGGATACAACCTACAACAAACCCGTTGTAACTTCCTCTTCTTTCTCTCACAATCTCCTATCTCAGAATACAATATTCGCCATCAACCATAGCCACAATACATTTCCCTCATAAAAGAGCATTCCCTTCTAGGGAAAAAAACCCTAACATAATCTCTATCGTTAGATCTGCGACCTTATAATGAATGGTCTAGATTTATAATGAAATTACAATATACATTTACAAGGCAATTTTTCCTTCGGGGGACACTACTCCTGAACCCCCGTTGAGGAACTGCTTGCCCCCAAACCCCCCAGCCGGGGAGATAGCCCCCTCGAACCCCGCAAAGGGGGTACCCCCCCTCTTCACTCCCCCACGTGGAAGAGTATACATATTTCTGGGGTGTAAATACTTCATGGGGTATAAACATGGCTGAAAGTAAGGACC
>SNQJ01S0074821.1:24295-53887 GCA_010110895.2 Picea sitchensis | reverse complement strand
CTTTTAAATTTTTTCTTACTTCAAGTTAGCAATTATTTCAAAACATAATTTTTCACATCATCATTGTAATATTGTATGTAGCCATTTACCAATGACATCTATCAATAATTAAGAGAAATCAACTCATAAGCACAATGAACACACCATATGTTTGTATAAGCTTTTGTATTATCTTATATATGTGACTACAATCATGGGGGTTCTCCCAACAACAACTATTTTTTATCAACACCAACTGAAGTAAGGAGAGTTAACTCTAAGGAGAGCCCCAACTCTCAAGAGAACACCAACTCTCAATCAAGACTCATCTAGCCGATAGAATGCAATCTATCCAACTAGAATTTATCTAGTAGTACAACCAACCCAAATACATATCATCCAATTATTATATCTTCTCCAGCTTATGATAAGAGGTTTACAACAAATTCTCATCACCAGACTTCATCTTTACCTTGAATTTATCCCTTATTCACTTCATCTTCTTTCTGAAATTCACACCTTTACTTCATCATCTATATGAAATTTGCAGCTTATTGTGCCAAAGGATCACCATACCATAAATCACCGACCTCAAGTGCAGATCCACTTATTCACCCACTCACACACTTTTCTCAAATGAAGCAAGCATAGTTTTATTTATACTCTTTCAATATCAACTCTATTTTAGTTTTAGGGACAACTTGTGCCACAATTTACAACTAACTTTTCCACTTACAACAACTTTGGGACCACCATTGACCATCATTTCGGGTCTTCAAATTTAAACCTAGCATACCACCTATCATCGAAAAGGGCACAATGAGTTCTAACCTTCATATCCTTTTAACAACCATTTGACTTGTTTTTCATAAATCGATCATAGGTATGGATTGATTTCCTTTGTCTCTTCGTATGTTGTAGAAATCGAGTTCTGAAGAGGTGCTTCCTTCAAACCATTTACATATGAACATCTGTGCAAGACCACGAGCTTATTAATTTAAGAAATTTTCCCAACGCCTCATGTCTTATGTGTTCGTAACCCATGACCCAAGGCTGGAACCTAGTCCTTCGGACTTCGGCCTTCGGGAGATTTCTCTCTCATCCAATCTTCCAGACTTTCAACTTCCCGAAGTGGTTACCTATCACAAGGGTTTATCTTATGGTTGGTGTGATTCCTGGAACCAAATAAATGGTCTAGATCCAATCCTTACTTATCCTTTTACTTCTTAATCCATAGGATATGACTTAATCAAAGGTTGAGATGGATAACCACTATTTACTTTGGAACTTCGAGACTTTTAGGCTTCAGAGGTCCAGGTAATTGCTTCTCCAATTTCCACCGGAGTTGGTTAGCGTCGAAGTGGTCAACATGGGAGTGCTTAGGTCATATTTCCATTACATTTCGATCTAATACTCATGTGAGAATCCAGAGGATCTTAGATCAACGACCAACACTAGTTTGTGAATTCACACTTCGACGCTTCAGACAACTACTAGTGGTAGACGCTGGTTTCCACCGAAGGACATACTCCTGCAGTGACATAACTTGATGTGGAACTGGCTAAGTGGTTGCCACATGTCTTCTAGATTTGCGATTTACATAACCTATAGTGACATCTGAACCTAGACACTTGTCACCATCTGATTGCACCATGTTTCCTTTCTAACATGGTCTTTCTAGTGTGAATCTCTTGATGTGTTGACATATGTAGGTTCATATGAATACTTGATCCAACGACTGTGATCAATTCTTAGATCAATGGTCCAAACTAATTTCGACCATTCGTGACTCCATGGCTCTAAGATACTCAAACTTTGAGAGGTTCAATCCCTCTCGAGTGCATTTCATCGAAGTAGATCAGACGATCGATTTTTGATCTTTAGTTGAGTGGATGATCCACACAACCTCAACAAGGAATTTTGATAGCGATGTTCTCATTGTACGCTTTTTCGGATCTCGACCGTGAATCTTCCTTCTTGATAGACAATCAGATCTTACTTCCGAGCTTCGGCTCTCTGGGACTCTAGGTTACTATAACTCCAAGTTAGTTCAATCACTCCATATTGGTTACCTACCGAATAAGTCATGATACTATGATAATTTCTTACTGTCGGTTGTTTAGTACACCTTACACTATCCTTCCACTGTGCTTGATCTAAGGGTCATGATTCATCCCAGAGTATATCAATGATCAAAGATGATTTCAAAGTTCTAACTAACATGATGTTTAAAAACTTCGTCGAGTTCTGCAATGGAAACTACTTGTTGGTATTGGAACCAATGCCAACCGTTGATCTTGCCAAATCTACAGATCGATGGTCTAGGAGGATTGTGGAGGTTAAACATGCACGGATTTTGTTTTTTCCTCCGATCTCCGCAATTTCTCTCCCTCGTAGATCTTACTTGTGTTTATTCGATGGTTATGACTTAATCGAGTGTTGATTCGATGGTCCTTCTTTGCAGTTCCCATATCTGACAAGTGTTGTAGCATTCTTTTGAATTCATCCTTCGACGATCATGATATAGTCTGATTCCTTATGGAATGACTCCTATGCGTTATCTCTTCTGAGCTTCGATTAATTTTCTTCCTTCTGATCTATTCATCACTATCTCTTTTGAGATTTTAATAACATTCTTCTACACCATGTTTGTCATCAATGACAATTCTTCATAAAAACACATCATCACATCAGAATGATCTTCAACTTTTGACATCAATGACAATATGTCCAACACAATGCCTCAAACAGGTTCATCTTCAATGATTCCTAATACTCATTGTTGTATGTAAACTCATCTAAATGGATATAGTCCTCCCATTTAGGAGGCTTTTCCATTACATACATTCTCAACATGTCCTAAATTATCTGATTAATTCTCTCTGTTTGTCCATCTGACTCTAGGTGATATGCTATGCTAAAATTCAAATTTGTCCCAAATCCCTTAAAAACCCTTTCAGAAATTTGGAAGTGAACTTGGGATATTGATCAGACACTATTTCCTTAGGCACAACAAGTATCCTAGCAATTTGTCTTATGAAAATTTATGTAATATTGGCTGCCTTATAAGTTACTTTTACAAGAATTAAATGTACATCGTTCGTGAGTTTTTCCACCACTACCATGATGGAATGATGTTTCCTTGTTGTTCTAGGAAATTTAGTAATGAAATCAATAGGGATAACTTCCCATTTTCATCCAGGAATGGGAAATGGATGCAACAATCTCGTTGGATGTTTTTGATCAACCTTTAGCTTCTAACATTCCATGTATCCAACTAAATAGTCAGTGATGTCTCATGTCATACTAGACCAAAAATATTGGTCTCTTACAGCTGTAATAGTTTTTTGTTATTCTGGATGTCCAACGTATGACACATTATGCATCTTCTTTAGAACCAAATTTCTCAATTCCTGATAATTAGGAACATAAAATATGTTCTAGAATAAGAGGATTTTGTCCTCTTCTAGCTTGTAATCCTTATATTTGTGTTTCTTATCAATATATTGTAATATTTCTTTAACTTGCACATAATGTTGATTTGTTTTTATATCGTCTAGAATTCAATCTTTTTAATCTATCATGTAAATATTAATGGTTGTAGCATGCATTTTATGCACCCTTTTGTTGAGTGCATCAACCACCTTTTTCTCTTTTCCTTTTATGTCCTTTATATCAAAGTTATATTCATTAAAAAATTCTGGCCATATAGCTTTTCTAGCATTTAGTGTTGGTTGTTCAAACAAATATTTCACACCACTAAGATCTGTTCTTAATTCAAATTTAATGCCCATGAGGTAATGCATCCACATCCTTAAGACATGTATTATGACTGCCAACTCTAAATCATGTGTACCATAATTTATTTCATGTTCCTTCAATTTTCTAGACTCATAACAAATTAAATGTCCATTTTGCATAAGGACTCTACTGAGCCCTTCCTTGCATGCATCTATGCACATAACAAAATCATGATGTGGATCTGTTATTTTCAAAATAGGGGCACTTGTTAGAAAATTGTTTAAGAAATGGAAATTGTCTTCGCACTTGGCACTCCACTCAAAATTTACTCCTTTCTTTTACAAAGATGTTATTGGGTGTGCAATCTTGGAGAATCCCATAATGAATCTCCTTTAATAACCAACTAGACCCATAAATGATCTAACCTCCAAAATGTTTTTTGGTGCTTACCAACTTTTGATTGCTTCAATATTTTTTGGATCCACAACTATGCCATCTTCTGAAACAATGTGACCCAAATAATGGATGTGATTTTGATAAAAAACACATTTACTCAATTTGGAAAATTGTTAAAGCAATGGAAATTTTCTTCACACTTGGATCTCCACTTAAAATTTACTCCTTTCTTTTACAAATATGTTATTGGGTGTGCAATCTTGTAGAATCCCATAATAAAGCTCCTGTAATAACCAACTATACCCATAAATTATCTAACCCCCAAAATGTTTGTTGGTTCTTACCAACTTTTGATTTCTTCAATATTTTTCATATCCATGACTATGCCATCTTCTGAAACAATGTGACCCAAATAATGGACCTGCTTTTGATAAAAAGTACATTTACTCAATTTGGAATACAATTGATTCTCTCTCAACACCTATAGAACCATCCTCAAATGTTTTTCATGCTCATCCTCTGTCTTGGAATACATGAGAATATTATCCAAGAATACAATAACAAACTTGTCCTGTAAATATCTGAACACCCCATTCATCAGGCACATAAATGTAGCCAATGTGTTTTTCAACCCAAAAGGAACAACTACAAACTCATAGTGTCCATACCTTGTTCAAAAGGTTGGTTTTCTTGTATCATATTCTTTGATTCTCACTTGATGATATATTGACCTCAAGTCAATATTGGAGAATATCTTTTCTCCTTTCAGCTGATAAATAATATATCAAATCCTTGGAAAAGGATATTTATTCTTGACTGTAACCTTATTCAATTGTTTGAAGTCAATACATAACCTAAATATTCCATATTTATTCTTGAACTCATAGTGACTCTCATGAGTTTTGAATGTATCCTTGGGAATGTCCTCTTCTTTCATACAAATATGGTGGTACCTATAATGAAGATCAAGTTTGATAAAATATTGACCACCAATCAATTCATCCAAAAGGTCATCAATGACAGGAATGAGAAATTTGTAGTTGATTGTGAGTTTGTTGAGGGAGCTAAAATAAGGACGCATGCACCAGTTACCTTCTTTCTTGATTACCATGACTACTGGAGAAGAACAGAGGTTGGTACTAGGGCGGATGATATCGACTTCTAGAAATTCTTTAACAATATTATCAATTTCATTCTTCTAGGTGAATGGATGACGATAAGGGTGAACATTCATGGGAAGACTACCTGAAACTAGAGGAATGGAATGATCATGGACACTGTAATAAGGGGGAAGTCATTGGAGGGTTTGAAACACAACTTGGTCTTGGGAGAGGATATATTGGAGGTCGGGATGGATAAAAGGTGTTTCAACCACATGAATGGAATGAAGTTGGGAAATAATTCCAGAATGACCTATTCTGAGGAGATTTTCCAGTTGGTGGGAACTGATGATCTTTGGTGAACATGCAATGATGCCTTGTAACTGGTGTTGTTGGCCCTCCTACTAGAATTTCATGGTTAATTTATGGAAATCCATGGTGATAGGGAAGAGAGTGCGTAGCCATTCTGTGCTAAGTAAAATGTCACAACCGCCCATGCTAATAACAAACATATGATATTTCAGTTGGTACCGACCAATTTGTAGGAACACATTTTCACAATTCCCTCCACATTTCATGGAACCCCCATTGGAAATCATCATTTGAAAATTATTAACTAGAAAGACATAGAAATTGACTTCTTGGAAAATGTAGCGATGAATAAAATTATGGGTTCTACTACTTTCAATGATAATGATGACTTTCTTGTGCTTAATGTAACCAATTAACTTGAGGGTTTGGGGAGTACAAAAACTAGTGAGTGGATTTAGGGACATCAATGGTTCAACTTCCTATGGATAAGAGGGTGGATTAAGATCAATTGGTTGGGGTAGATCAAGTATAGGGAAAGCATCTACCTCTTCTTTAAAAACATCCTTAGACATAGCCATAAAAAGATTATGTTCCTTACACTTGTGCACCGGAAAATAATTGTCTTCACAATTATAACAATGACCCATAAGTTGGTGTTTAATCATTTCAGCTCGAGTCAATTTCTGGATCCTGAGGGGAGTGGTAGGAGGAGTGGGAAGGGTTGGTTTAGGGAAAGGAATAAAGGGTGTTTTTATGATTTGGGATGAGACTACTTATTGTGATTCCTTGGCCCGTTTAGTAGATTCCAACCAAGTATGGGGGAGAGCCATGAGGACAGGGGCATGTATTTCATCATTGAGGCCACTGATAAAGAATTCCCTAAAAGCATCATCTAGCATACCCTTCGTTTTGAAATCCAATTGCCCAAAGGAAGCTATAAACTCTTCCATTGGTGCATTTTGTCTCAACTTGGTCAAACGACCTAAATGATGGGTGTTAGTATCAAAGAATTCATAAATCTCTACAAAAATCTATTTCTAAGCCACATGCCCTTGGCATGCCTTTTTATGCCATTACCACCATTTCCAACGTTCAGGATCCTAATGGAGAACATCATAACAAAGTTTGGCCAACTAAAAAGTAATGTTGTGAAAAGAGAAGTAGTGTTCCATTTGGGTGACCTAGCGCATGGGATCTGAGCCATCAAATTTGTTCACATCCACTCTAGGAAGACATAGTTCATGCTGAAAGTGATTGGATTGAAAAGTGTGGGAATTGGAAAAAGTATCACCATCGGGGTGAAAAGGTTGGTCAAATGAGCGAAGGCCTCCAAGAATATTCAATTTGGTGAAGAGATGGACAACAAAGGATTCAAGATGTCTTTTAAGATGGCATTCCATATGGGCATAGAGGTCCTTCTTCATGTCCTACCTCTGGCCTTCCATTTTGGCATCTATTGTGGAATGCATGGAGGAATTTATGGTGGAAATATTGGCATTGATTTTCCACAATTCCTTTTGGGTCGTGGAGAGATCAGATGACAATGCATTGAAGCATGATTCAAGGTCTTGGCTATGGGTGTGGGAAATGGTGAAAGGGGGACACAGGAAGGGGGTAGGTGGTTATACACAAAAAATGGGTTATGGGTGAAGGGTATGACGATGATTAGAGAGAAAAGGGGAATCCAATAGGATAGGTCCCAAATAAGGGTTTCGATAAGGGGGGTCGGGACAATAGGAAAAAAATGTTGAAAAATGATAGGCATCACAACGATCATGATGAAAAGAGGAAACCAATGGGATAGGTATAAAATAAGGGAGCATACATGCCCCAAACTTGTTTTTTTGAACTCCTGCGGACTTATACTCCAATCTGAATAATACTGCAGTGTTGAAATTCCTAAATTTTTAACAGGATAAAATGTGTAGTAATTTCACAAAGAGAATGCAAGATGTACGATTGCATGAGAATAGATATTTTCTATTCCTTTTCTGTTCTATTTTTTTCCCCAAGGGTTAGGGTTTTCAAGGTTCCTACATAAAAGGGTTTTTCCTGTGCTATGGCTCTCTAATATACATGCGAGGTCTTACAGTTGTACTCAGTGCAATATCTCAGGGAACCAACTAAGGAGGCTAGATCACGCCCTTATCCATACTACATGATTTCCTTGGTACTAGAGAGTATCTTCCCAATGATTTTCTTGGTGGCATTATAGTAGTCAGGAGACCGATTGATTGATCTATGACTAGTTTTAGGATACCTAGGGGGATCCCAATATACTAGAGGTACTTGGAAGAGAAATTCTGTATACAAGTGTTGTCTAATGTGATACCACTCGAAGGGGTACCAAAAAGGGTTACAAGGGTTTCCAACAATGTTCAAGCTTAAAAACTTCTTGTATTTTCTGTGTGTATGGTTCCTCGACCGCAGATTTATGCACTAAACAACAAATCACTGTAGTTTAAATACATTATAACACATCTCTACTCTGAAAAACATTAACCCATAATTCCTACTAAGGAAATTCCTCTGATACCACTTGTTATGCACCTGGTTATGTTATATTGAGAAGAAATAGTAATATCGCATAAATTACCAATAGAAGAACAAAACATAGAGAATGACACACCAAAATGATACCTTTATTGAAATGGGAGAAATGTTCACTTGCCTCTTGGAGGGATAAATGTCCGACATATCAATGCTCTATTACAATAATTATCAAGATAAATACTTCTCATGTGCTCAACTTCTATTTATACTAAATCTATCTACCAAAAGAACAATCTAGAGGAAGATCTTTCTAGAAGCAGAATCTTCTATTAGGTATTCTTACATTTTATGTGTTCACCTTATTAGCTAGGCCTTAGTTATTAATATCAGCCCTTATTACATGGAAAATATATTATTGTACATACATGAGGGGTTATGGAGGTTAGGTACCTAACATTTTATAGGGAGTATTGGATACTAGGGAAGCTCCAGGCATTCAGTTAATAGAAAAATCTATATCCCTCTTTGGTGGAAATCCTGGAAACTCCTCAAACATGTCTTCAAAATCCTTCAATAATGGATAATCTTAGATATTTGGCACCCTTTTATAAAACTTCTTTTCAACTGCAATGATGAAATCTCTCGAACATATATAGTCCTTGGAATACCTTGCATTTTCCTTGAATTCCCTTTCTCATCAAGCCATGTGAAAAACTTGTTATAACAATCTAAAACAACACGATGATTTTCTAGCCAATCCATACCAATCAAGTAGCCATAAAACCCCAATGGTATGATGTTCAAATCTACCTTAATGATAATTTCGTTCATGTTTATAGGGAATTCTTTAACAAGATCATTAATTATTTTCTTGGTTTCAGTAGCTAGTTTAACTAACCAAGACTTTTCATGCGTAATTTTCTTCAATTTAAATATTTCAATTACCTTTGGATCTATATAGCTATGACTAGCTCTAGAATCAATTAAAATACATATGAGATGATTATCAATCTTATCTTTCACTTCAATCATGTGGGATTGATAGTCGTATATTTTCCAAGGCTGCATGGATCCTTGGCATGGTTTTTCCTATGTCCTCTAGTGTCTCCTCCTTCTAGATGCCATGTAAAGTATTCATCTTATCTCCTCGCTGAGGAAAATATTTATACATGTGATCTCCTTCATATCCCCAAAACTTTATGGGTTGTTGCCTTGGCCTCTTTCCCAAGGCCTCTATCATTTTCTAATCACCTTGAGATTGCTTCCCTTGTTTATATGCTTGAGATATATTCCTTATGAAAGGTGGCTTGAATCCTTTCTTCCTTTGATCCATTTTTCCTTTATTCTTGTCATCCCTAACATTTTGGAAAGATGGTCTTCCTATGTTATTCTCATAAAGATACTTATCCTTTATTATAGATTCTTCTAAATTATTGGTCTCATCAAACTAAATTTTATCCTTGTAAAAGGATGGCAGTCCACTCAGGAACCTATGGATTTTTACCTTCTCATATTTGATGAAGCTCACATACCCGTTAACTTCCAATAACTTTCTCTCATATTCATCCATGGTCATTTTCCCAAGTTTGAGTTCAAATAAATCTTGTATCTTCTTGTCATAATATTTCTCCGACATATATTATTGCTGAAGATATTTCTTGATCTACTTCCAAGAAATTATTTTCTCATCAAGGTGCTTAACTTGCTTCAGTCGGTCCTACCACATAAATTATTTCCCTTGAAGGTGGTGGATGAAATTCTGTATTTTTCATTTGACAATTATTTATGAAATTGGAAATGTTTTCTCATTCCTAGAAACCATGCTTCTACATCTTCACCTTTCTTTTTTTCTCCATCAAATGATGGTGGCTTGATTTTCCTTAGTTCCCCTTGCAAGATATCTGACCCATGTCTCCTTCTATGATGCTTGACAAGAGATATAATTGGGTTTCTTTTTGACCTTGAATGTGCATATGTTGTTTTGGTTGAGTTCAATGGGGAATGATGATGATGATACCTACTAACACCCCTTAACTATCTAAATCCTCCATGATCATCCCTTCTATCATGAGAACCAGACACTTACACTTTCCTTGCACTAGCTTATTTCCTTGTTCCTGAATCTTTGTTGACTTTATTCTACAACATATTCAAGATTTGGAGTATATCCTCTTGATGTTTCATGATCCTTTCATTATCAACTCTATAGCTCCACACTTCTTTTTGTAGGCTTCTCATAGTTATAAGCTCTTGCATGTCTCTTGGTGCATTAAACTCAGTCTCAATATTACCCATGATGACATGTAGACCTCTAATTTATCTTTCATGTTTATAAGACCGTTGTGCATCATCCATATATTTAGTTCTCATGTAGGGACTAAAGTTTTCATTTCTGTATCTCTAATTCTGCAATAATGTTCATGCAATAATTGCTGTTAGAATTAAGCATATTGCAAATTGTTTGAGATTACATATAATTCTTCACATCAATTTACGAATATCATAATTCCATAAGTCTAAATATGATTCCTTAAACACATTATTCTCCAAAACATCTCTCCAATGGTTGTACTCATGCCTCATTTTGAGTTCTGGGCAAAAAGTTAAAACACCCACATGCTACAATTTCCACTTTCTCACTACTACATAATCAATTTATTAACTTGTGAATTTTTTTTGATCCTGATTCAAAATTTTGGGTGAATAGATGTCTTTCTCTCCTCAAGACTTTTCCAACGACTATTTGTTTTCTCAAATCCGAGCACTGAGCTAAAATTTATGGCTCGAATAAGTTTAGGTTGTTTTACCCAATTTATCCTTGTATGCTACATGTGTCTTCTTTCACTCCCAAAAACGTTTTACTCCCAGCTTTTCATAAACTAATATTGTGCCCTAAACAAACTTCTGAGAAAGGATTTATGCCTTCCAGAAGTAACCTGGTGCCAAACTTTTACCCTCACTATTTTGGTTGTAACTTTCTCAAACGAGCTCTATTTTGAGAACAATTTGGATAATTGGAAAGATCTCATGAAGCTATTTCATTTGAGATGAAAAGACATAATGTATTTGTTGGAAATACCGATAGCGGGGTGAATCGTTATTCAGAAATTATACCACTTTTAATCACAATATATAAACTTCGACTTTATCAACAATATATCATCAATATATCAACACTATACCATCTGTGACTTCATTCAATATATCATGAGCATATACCCATAATAAATACCAATAAACAACAATGCATCAAGTACATCATACACAAAAATCTACGTGGAAACCCAAATGGGAGAAAACTGCATAATTCTTTCTTATATATCAAATATTACATTCATTGGAAGCATCAAATTCCCAATTCTCTAGTTACAACTAGAAGGAGGATCCAACCCCATATTTACAATTTCCAACCTGAAGGAAGCTACAACTCCCTGATTTACCAGCTACAATTGGAAGGAGGCTCCATCCCCCTAGTTTACAAGCTCCAACCTGAAGGAAACTCCAACTCCCTAAATTCTCTGGCTCTAACTAGAAGGAGGCTACAAAACCCTAATGTAAAAGCTCCAAATTGAAGGAAGCTCCAACTCCCTGAGTTCTTCGGCTTCAATTAGAAGGATGCTACAACCCCCTTACCTTTCCTCATCCTTCCACCTTGAAATATAAGAATAGACAACCTGTCACTGATAATGTTAGTGATATATCAGTAAACCCGTCACATCAACCTCTCATTGTCAACCTATCACATCAAACTATCACTATCAACCTGTCACTCTCAACCGGTCACATCAACCTATCAATGCAATACCATCAACCTTTCACCACCACTGATACTCAATATCAATGAAATGCGATCCACGATCACCAAGAAAACCTCTCAACCAGATGCTCAACATCACCAACACATGCCTCTACCAATAATGTACCAATATCATGAACATACCATCACAAGATATGTTTCTCAACCATGTACGAAACCTGTACCATATCATGTACAAAAACTGTACCAAATTTTGTATCAAACCTGTACCAAATCATGCATCCATAATGTACCAAATCATGCATCAACCAAAAACTGTGCCATACCATGTGCCAACACCATATCATGCATCAACGATGTATCTCACCATGCATCAACATCACTGAGGAATGCCTCATACATATACCAAAAATGTATCTGAAACAATGTGTCCAATATCCAAGATGATCCTCAAACCATGTCCCTAAACCATATACCATATCACTCATGATATGTATCAATCATTCCATACATCATGTACCATAAGATATCATAAATAAAGTTCCTCAACAAAGTACCAAACAACCAATATCATATACCAAGTATATGCCTCAACCATGCACCTAAGATGTGCCTCAAGCATGTGCCAATGCCTCAACAATATACCAAAGACTTGCATAAATAATGTACCATAACATCATCAACATGTAACCCTTAAAACATGCATATAAACATACCTGTAACTCTATAACATACCTGATGTATGTGATCACAAACCTACAAACCTTCCTCAACTTCAACAACAAGATAATAATAGCTTCATCAAACTTTACCTCAGTCTCACGAGACTAGTTTTGGATTAGTCACAAACCCTAACCTTCAACAAGCATAAATTTGTACATGTAATGAATACATGTATCAAACTTGTACCCAATATTACTAAATATATTCTCTACAATTCCTCCAAGTTTCATTTCTTGGAACATCCCAAAAGAAGGAATTATAGAGAAAATGTCAGACCTTGCTGAATTCTAGATTATTCTAGAGAACAAACTTGTAGAGAATGCCACGCCCGCAATATTTTGTATTTGGGTCTGAAAATCACAGTAAATTTACTAAGTATTGTACTCTATCCAATTCATTTGGTCTCATGGAATATGGGTCCTCTATGAATAATTTATGACTATTTTACCCAGAACACATGTTTGACACTAGTTTCAGGACTAGCCAAAAACCCTATTTTCCACAAAGTGTATCTATGAAACTATAATGACCCAGAAGATGGAATTTATATCATAGGTATATTGATATGTCTTATAAATATATGTTGGTGCAAAAAAATTTAGACCAGGGTCCGTCTTATGTTACCAAAAAAAGGTACCAAAGTAGTCTATAACATTGGCATTTTCATCTTCCTAGGAGGGAAGAAGTCTCACGCAAAGCACAACCGAGACATGAAAGAGAGGGAAGGGTAAGGAGAATACTTAGAGAAACCTATGAGACATCAAGGCTCAATGTAATATTACACATAATATACTAAACCTTTAATAATCCTGAGGAATTCCTAACTGGAAAATAAAGAAACAGAGTTGTGTTTCCATTTAGATAGAAGCATTTAGGTACATCAGACATAAAGGTAATAAAGAAAAACATTACATTCATGCATTAAGAATGAGTACACAATATGTAGATTCAAAATTTAGGTATTTGTTTATATAGACAATACCGAAATCTGATACATTGTTTGTCTGGTTCTCACCCAGATCTCCACATTCAACTATACTATACTATTGTCCCATTACATTAGTGACTCTCATCACCCTATCAAGAGTTACAACAAGGATAGTAATAGCTCATAACTAATATGCTAGGAAATAATGACATTACATCACTCTCATTAACCTTCCACTATTAGCCTATGATTATTCACCATTTCATCATCATTATCCTATTACAATCACATCGTTCTCCTATATATAATCTGATCTTGCAGGTTAAGAAATCAAGAGTTATTTATTTTCTTGATCTTGCTGCTGATGTTGCATTGTCCCTTTAACCATTTTTTGTTTCTTCCTTTCTTTCATTGTCTAGCTTCTCATAAACTTGCACAACTTCAATTCTAAAAAATGAAGCTGCAATCTATTGTATGCATATTCTAATTAAAAAACCGAAGGGATTGATAGGCTCTGACCACAATCCTTGACTCGCCCTGAGTCAAGTCTTCATATTTTCCATGGTATCTAGGTTGGCTTGTTGTTCTTTATTTCCTTCTGGCTTTGAGTTGCTTTCACTTTCGGCTTCGATTGTTTCTCGTTTCTCTTTTTCAAACGAAGGGCCTAACTCTAGTACGAGTTCAAGAGCTCTCTTCCTGACCTCTTGGAAGTTATTCACTTTATCCTGCCACTTCCTAGCAAGCAATGAAGCTTCAAAAAAAAATTGTCGAGTGGCGTCTGTGATGCATTCCTTTGGTTTTGACGCAACTAAGAAACTCCATTCATAGTCAGCAATGGAATTTACTTGATGCATCTACATGTATGTTGTCTCAACTACTGGTCAAAACTCACGTAGCTCTTTCTTAGAAATTGTTTGGGATTCATATAATGAATTCAATTCATTATCCGCTTGCTGGATTTTGTCAAACTTTGTCTGTTTTTCTAGTGGATCCAGGGTGTTGGCTGATTCTGCATTAAGTGATTGGATCTTTGTGCGCAAGTCCTCCAATGTGTTGTTTCATATTGAGATGATTCCTGTCTAATCGATTACCTCTATGAAGATCTTAGTGCATTCGAAAGTCTGTTTGAACAATGTTTCTCTTGCATTATTATCTTCTAGGAAAATCTTCTCCATTTTCTCTCGAAGCTTCTTGGGTTGCAATTCAGCTTCCTTCTTGTTGTCTTGCAGTTGTGCTTCGAGGCTCTCTTCTCTTGCTACTAGTTATGACCAAGTGATCTGAATCAACTTGATCTACTGCACAAGCTTGCTTGTTATGCTGGACTCTGGAAGTTGAGGCACTGTCTTCTTGACTGTTTTCCACATCTCTAATATTTTTTCTTTGAATTTCTCCACCTTCAGTTCTACCTAGATCCTGAAGTGTTCCTTCTGTGTCTGTTGTTCCTTCACAATGATTCCTTCCTATTTCCAAAATTTTTCTTCTCTTTCAGCATGTTGGATCCTCTATTCCAGTTGTTCAGTTGAGGCTCTGATTATTCCTACAAACTGGGTTGTTGGTAGTTTCACAAGATCGATCGATGAAGGAGTTGCATCCATGGGTAATCGAACTTGCAGTGGAATTCCACTGGCCATCAATTGTGGAGAAGGTGTCTCCACCTCTTCTTCTCCCGAGGATGGACTTTGCAGTTGGTGTGCAATTTAAGCCTTCAATTCTACTGGGAATTGAGAAAAAACTTCTGTCTTGGCCAAGCAGAGATGCAACAGTTTTGCACATAGCTATGGGTTATGGAAGACTGGTTCCAGTTTCTCTTGCAAAGAAGTTTCACTCTGCCCTAATGTAGTTTCAGGTTCCTTCTGAACCTCCTGTGTTTCTGCCTCTTTCTATAACATAGTTTCTATAGTTCCACTTCTGTGGATGACAAGCTCAACATTCACTATTGAGAGAGGGAGTTGAGTGCTTGGGATTTGCAGTAGTGGAATAATTTGACTCTCCTTTGAAGGAAGAGTGTCCTGAATAAGTACAAATGGAACGATTGTTTAACTCGATATTTTAGGGGTCATACCAATGAGTTATGGTACATGGTTGGGTAGNTTTGGGGTTGAATGGTAATTTATTGTGGTGGTGATGGGGGTTACTCAGTGATTAGGGTTGTGGATGTAGTGGTATCTGGTTCAGGGTCATACTGGATGTCGATCATTGTTTGAACTGCTCGAGAGGTTTCTCAAGTATGATTTATGGTTGAGGAAATTGGATGGAGATTAAACATATTCACTGGGGAGAGCCCTATTCTGGGTTTCTTAACTAGTGTATATTTTATGAAAGTAGAAGTGAGGATGTCATTGACATATTTACCTGATAGCATAGCTTGGTCTAAAAGATGTGAGAACATCATCAATGTCCTCTTATTGTGTTCCATAGGTTGTGTATCCTCTTTGTCCTCTAATTCCATCAAAATAGGGACATTTTTCTTCTTCTGAGCTGGGCCAAAGCTCATCCCTACTCCTTCTTCCTACCCCTTTTTCTTTAGGATATTCATAGGTAATAGGTATTTCATTCCAGAATTGCGTGGATTGCACTTGACTCCAGTCCATGACATGACTTCTTTTTCAAAGGTTTCCTCATCTCAGTAGAAGGGGAGCAACCTCGAGTGGAATTATTTTGGATTCGTATGCCTCGACCATACGAGAGTGTTGTGGTGGTTCAAGCCAAAGGCGATGTTCTAGGTATTTAGGTTTAGCAACTCTTGTGGTATACACCATCGCTGAGTTGCATCAATCAGTAAGTTGTACCACTTTTAGAAAATGACATTTTTGAATTCTTGGTTCTCATGACCCTCCCTCGAGTGCCAAGGTTCAAACATTTTGGAAAGGAAACCTTTTTCCACTAATGCCAACTGTCTCCCTATGGGTGGCTTCCATTTTCACATGGTGAATTCTATTAACAGGTACCCATACATAAAGGTTCCACCTTTATCTTGAGCTTCCTCACATGCTACTAGGAGTTCTTCTAATAGATAGTTGCATCAGTTGAATACAACCCCATTTGCACAAAAATCAGCTACAAAGAGTGCATCGAGGGTGCATTCACCTTTGTAATAGGACTGCATGACCTTTCTTGTGATTATATGGGAGGTTTTCCAAACTGTTTCTGGTATAATTGGTTCAATCCTTGTTTTTCGACCACCTCTTTGTGTGTTGAACTTCTCATATAGCCTAACCTCACATTTATTTTTCTTGTGCTTTCTCGAGCCTTGGAATCCTTTGGAGACATCCTCACCCTCGAGAGATAATCAATTGAGCTGGTGGATGTCATATGTGTGAATAAGATACCTTTGGTCGAGCCATAGACTTCTGTCATGTACTTGGCTAATTAGGAATTTCATGCAACGTGCAACCTCAGCAATGGTCCTGAAGACCGGTAAGTCTTTGAGGTTCATGATTTTAGTGTTGAATAGATTGATAAGTTTAGGCTTGGGTAAAAATTGCATGCATCTGATGCCATCCAGAGCTAAGTCCCAGAACATGTCGATGTTCATCTATGGGAATAAGACTTGGTCTACCAAATCAAGGTCCAAGAGATTTACTTTCTTTGTCTTTCCTTTGACATCCCTGAAGATCTCGATGCGAGGATCAAACAGTTCATATAGGATTGCTTCTTTGGGACCTAATCTTGTTTCTCTCGGCATGGTAGCTCTGAAGTGTTGACTTGCTAGGTAAATTGGGGTCGACTTTGTAATAGCGGACTGAAATCTCTCAGGGTATGTGCAGTTGAAGGAAATTCAAAATCTACCTAACAACAAATGGTGATGGTGCTCATGTATTAATGGAGCCTTATAACTGGATAACTTGGATAATTTCTATAAGTGCACATAAATACAGTCATGATTAGGCCATAAATGTGTTTTTAGGCTTAGGTGTCCGACGGGACGGATAATGGGGTAGGATCTATTAGCTGATATGGGATTTTAATGAGCGAACTGTCAGGGACATGGTTGAGCTGAGGTGCTTATCCTTTTAATGACTAAGAAGAATGGTGGGGATACCAATGGAATCTACGTGTATCATGCATTTATGGCTTAACATAAATTTTGACGGGTTACTGTGGTTGTCATAAAGTGTATGATGAGGTTGGGTACGTGTGGCACATGGACTGTGATCGAGCTCAAATTCGCCCTCCCTCCGACCACAATGGGGGTCCTCGTCATATTAAATGACTTCATTTAATGTAATGGTGGCTCTTCCAACACTATGCGGTTGAGTAAGAATTTTTGTGTAAAATAAATGCTTAGAATGAAACATAATATATGTCATGGTGCATTAAATGCACACTCTGATGTTTATTAACTGAATTAAAGAAATTGCAAGAAATGAAAATATAACTAATGTACATGCTCCTTTGGCCTGGAGAAACCTTGCTTTGACTCAAGCATGATAAATTTAGGGTTTCATGTGGGTACCATTCACCCATCCTAGCCGAAGGATACCATCTAGTTATGTGAGCCTCACTGCACCAGAGTGTCATATTTCCACAACTATGAATGGACCCAACCAATGCATGCGTAAATTGCCTGGATGTTTATGATATCAACTGTCATATAAGAGCACCTTATCCCCTTGCACGAATCTCTTAGACTTAATATTCCTATCATGCCAAGCTTTCTGTCTTGCCTTCATAACTGTCTGATGAAAATCCACTAAAAATATTTCTTCCTCAAGTTCTTGCAAGTCTGCAATCCTCTGCGAAACTGAGTCATCATCTGTCATGTGTGTAACCTGTGCTATATAAACACTAGGGGTGATAAATTATGAAGGTACAAAAACTTATTTTCCATAGACCAATTGAAATGGGGTGTATCTGTGTAACTTCTTAGTGGTAGTCCTGTAAGCCCATAAGACTACTGGAACTCTATCATCCATGTCCTCCCGGTTTGTGCAACATACTTTTGTGAGTCCTCTTTCCATAATTTTATTGAAGTCCTCTACCATACCATTAGCTTGCATATGGTAAGGGATCCTCTTATTATGTTGTATAAGAAACTCAATCGTTAATTATGGTATTGTACTGCTGATAAAATGAGTGCCTTGATCACTAGTTATACTTCTAGGACATCCAAACAGAGTGATAACATTCTCGAAGGTAAATCTAGTTTTTGTGTCTATAGAAAAATCTTGGAAGACCTCTACTTCAACCCATCTTGTAAGCTAATCAGTTGCGGTAATGATGTATCTGGCCTTTGAGTTCTTATCTAGGGGGTTGATCGGTCCGATAAAATCAATAACCCACTTCTCAAATGCTTGAAGTGCTCTGACTGGATGAAGGGGTAATTCATATCTACGAGATGAATTTCCTATTCTTTGGAAAGTGTCACATGATATAGCATATTCCTTATCATACTTAAATAATGTTTCCCACCATAACCCCTCCTGAAGTACCTTCTGTGTAGTGGCCTTACCTCCAACATGTTCTCCTGCAACTCCACTGTGGAATTCCCATAGGATATCTCATCTTTCATGGTTTAAAACACATTACCTAAGGATGATGTCGAGTCCCAATTTGTAAAGTTGCTCAGAAAGAAATTGATATTCTGCTGCGTGAACCACCATACATCACTTTTGGTTTGAAGAGTACGTTTCTTGGAAGGTCCCTATACTGAGGAAGACAACAATGTCTTCAAGATACTCTGGAATGGCCTCAATCTAGAACAGTTCTGCATCTGGGAGTTGATCATACACTGGTCCGCCACTTTCCCTTAACTTCAACCTGGAAAGGTGATCTAGACCTACATTGCATCTTCCTGGTTTGAAAATCACGTCTAACAAAAATGCTTGAAACAACAATAGCCATCTACAAATTCTTCCTTCTAATACTGGTTTATTGACTAGGTACTTCAATGTAGGATGGTCAGTGAAAAAATTAAAATAAGAGCCTAATAACTAGTGTCTAAAATTTTGTAATGTATAAATCATAACCAAATCTCCCCTTTCAGTGGTTGTGTAGTTGCACTCATCTTGCAATAGTTTTCTGTTGGCAAAGTAAATAGGGTGGTCAATATTTCCTTCCCCTAGTTGCGCTAAAATGGCTCCGAAGGAGATTCCTAATGCATCCACATGTACATGGAATTCAATTTCCCAATTTGGAAATATTAGGAATGATGCACTACTTAGTTTCTCTTTATGAATGTCAAATTCGTTGTCACACTCATGCCTCCATCAGAACAGTTCAAACTTCCACAATTTCTCAAGGGGTATTGTAATAGCTACATATATTTTGATGAACATGTGGTAATATCCTATATGTCCCAGTGTGGAACACAACAATTTGGCACTTGTAGGTGGAAGAATGTTCAGGATGACCGCAACTTTAGTTGGGTCTACCCGATATTCCTTCTCTACATACAATATGGCCTAGTAGATTGCCATGAGATACATAGAAAATACACTTTCTTAGATTAAGAGATATATGCATTTCATGACATCTATCAAACATTAACCGAAGTAGGCTGGCATGATATTTTAATGGGTTGTACACCATCCAATCATCCATATAGACATCTACAAACTTATGGATGAATTTTTGAAAACCTATTATCACAACTCCAGAGAAAACTACAGGGGAATTCTTCAAACCAAAGGGCATTACATTGTATACAAATGATCCCCATTCAATTATGAATGTAGTCTTCTTCTTGTCTTCCTCTATGATTCTATATTGATGATATCTTGATAATCTATCTGTAAATGAATACGACTCTTTTCCCACAACTTGATCTAATACCTTATCACTGAAGGGTGTGGGGAATAGATCGTGCACACATGCAGAATTTAGACTCTTGTAATCCACACAGACCCAAATGTCTTATGTGCCTTTCTTACTCTAGATAACTATGGGACTAATCCATTATTATTCTTCAATAGGGAAAATAAGTCATGTCGCAAGCATATTGTCCAGTTATTTCTTAACATTTTATTTTATTCTAGGGTTGAGGTGGTATGGCCTATGCTTCATAGGTCCTGATCCGGGTTTCAACTCTATTTTAATTTATCCCATGGCTCCTTTTATACCTTTTAGTTCCGAGAACATTTTCGAAAACAAGTCCTCATACTCCCGCAACAAACTATGTACCTTATCCATAGCTTGATCATCCCAGTAGTCTCCTATAGAAGCTATCTTAGGATTCTCTACGTTGCCTATATTAACTTTCTACAACTTCAGTGGGTGATTATAAGAGCTACATGTGTGACTAGGTATGGTATCTTGAATCTCTCTACTACCTTTAGTTTATTTAATGTCTAAGTTTCTAAGCCCTTCTAAACCATCATTACAGATAGTTGGTTTCACTTGTTAGGTTTATTACAGATTGTTTGGTACCGGTTGGTGCATGATTGATGCACTTGTTTATGGTAGAGGTTGATTACAGGTTGATGTACTGGTTGATGCATTGTTGATGCATGGTTTAGGTTTATTGGTACATGTTTACAATGATATATCTCATAGTGATAGTGTGAAAATGGTTTCGTCATTCTACTTCTACTTCAGGAAGGTTGGACGGGGCAAGTACAGGTGGTTGTAGCCACCTTCCGGTTGTAGCCAGAGAACATAGGGGGTTGTAGCCTCCTTCTTGTTGTAGCCAGAGAATTGGGGAGTTGGATCTTCCCTCAAGTTATAGCCTGAGAAACTAGGGGGTTGGAGACTCCTTCCAGTTGCATTTGGAAAACAAAGGAAGTTGGTGCTTCCAATGAATGTAATTCTTCAAGACATATAAGATAAAGCATTCCATGGTTTTCTCCCGATTTGGGTTTCCACGTAAAACACTGGTGTACTATGTATGTGTGTGATTGTTAATTTCTTATTTCTCATTATTGGATAATAATTCTACATTTATATAACACTTGGATTATTTGGAGAAAAAGGATTATAATTACGCCATTACTGATTCACCCCCCCTCTCAGTAATCCAACATGCCCATTATTCCTGCAGTGCAAGCACCATGGTTGTCTTGGGTGAGGGAAGTCTCTAGCCAAATGACATTGTTCATTGTAGTTGTAGCATCATCTCATCCCTTTGCCTCAATTTATCCCTCCTATGATTCCACCTCTAGCCCCTCCTCCCTGGCCTCTTCCAAGTCCTTGGGAGGTTTCATTTACTCTGAATGATGTTCAGTCTAATCTGTCAGCAAGTGCATCCAACGATCTACATTGATTTGTGGCATGGTTCATAGATGTACAAAACTCATAGTGAATTGTATTGGGCGTAGTTGTGTACTTCTGCATAATAGTACACTACCTCGATGCATGTCCCTATGTCCTACAAATATCACAATACTCTGATGTTTGAGGGGTTGGAGCTCCTGGGAATGTATTATAAAACCCTAGTGTATGGAATGGTGGAGTCACAGACACTTGCGCAAGTCCTCCTGTGGGTCCTGAATGCCCCATCAATTTTTGAAGAGGTCCCATTCCCCTCATGTAAAGACATTCATTTTCCAAATGCCCTTCTGTTTAGAAGCCCGTGCACCAAACTTGAGGGCATCCTGGTCTTTTTGTGGTTAATTCTTTAATATTCTATGTTAGAACTGATATTTTCCCTTGAAGTTGTGACAAATTTGCATCTATTGGGGGTCTGTTCATTCTCAGATTGCCTGGATAACCTGCCATTTATTTTATCTTCATCGATTGCTCCAAGGCTTATGCTAATGTGGCTATTTGTTGTTGTGTTAAAGGAATTCTCATGAGAGGTAGTAATCATTGGATATACCAATCCCTCTGTTGATATTCATGAATTGGATGCACTAGCCTCCCAATAACATCCTTGAACTTATGATTTTACTCCTAGGAATATTCTCCTTCCCTTTGTTGAATCTCCCATAGCTCGAAGAGATCTTGTTTCTTTGAGTGAGGTAGTTTGAATTCAATGATGAATTTCAAATGAACTAGGCCAAGGGTGAACACTTGTCCTTGTAGACCAGGTTCAATATCCTTCATATACCATTTGAGAGCATGAAACCTCAAGGTAGTCTGATATTATACTAACTTATTTGCACAGAGAGTCCCTCTAGACCTCCAGATGGCTTCACACAAAAAACAATGTTGTTGTACATATTCATCCCTTGTACCCCAAAATTATGGGTATCGGGTGATCGATCCTCCCATATGTCCAACCATTATGGGTCTCACTATTCCTATTAGAGTAAAACCTAATGGTCCTGGTTGTGATATGCCTGGGGATCCCAATGTCCTACCAATGTTTACACATACAGATTGATTCTGACTAACTAGTTGCGAAGGAATAGAAATAACATAAGTAGGCGGTGTAGAATTAACCATGTGTATAGAGGACACCTAGGGGAATAATGATTCAAGGCTTGTTCCACTGACTTCTAGGAGGGTTTCTTTGATCTGGGGGGTCTCGTTCTCTTCCTATTGATAAACCTTCTCTGTGTGGTTCTCAATGTCTCCTGCTATTTGGGTTAAATATTCTTGATCTCCCGCAAGGTCCATAACTTCTTTGTCCTCCCTTTCTTCTCCACATTCTTCTCTTCATCCACCCATACAGGGACTCCTTTCTCTTTGTGCTTCTCTCTTCTGCAATCTTAGAATGGCCAATATTTATTCTCTTCTCACATTTCTCAACTCTTCCTTACTTCCTTCATTTCTTCCTCTTGATATGAGTTCTTTCTTCAACACCTCAGATTACTTCACTGCTTTCTTTACTTTTCCATGCCACCACTTCTCAACAATGGAGACTCTCCTTAAGGCTCTCTCATTTCTTGCGTTTGTTTCTTGATCTTCCCCCATATGTCAAAGAACCTTTCCCCCTTCTCAGATCATGATCCTACACCAAAATCACCTTACCCCAAGTGTAGGTGTTTAGGTTGTCATCTCAGTTGAGGGAATATTTATCATCCCCTCCTCCATCAAGAATACTTTGATCCAAAGGGGAATTTCCATCAAAAATATATCGTGCACACCTTTCTTGAAAAATTCTTTTGCACATGAAAAATATTGGTGATTCTCAGCTGCAAATTTGACGATGTATCCCTCCAGAGTTGTGCGAAACTAGAAATTGATTGCTCGTGTGATCTGGTGATCCAGCTGATGAAGTGTTGCGATCTTCTTTGTATCCCAAGTACAGGTCTTCTTGACGTGTTCTTGGAATTCCAGAGCTTCCTGGAGCCTATATATCCAATGGAATAGTTATTTCAGAAATTTAACCAAGAATATCTCATACTGGTCACTCGAACTTTCTGAGCAAAAGACATAATCTCTTGTAGTCCTCCCACTTTTTACCCGCAGCTTTGCTTCCTTCAATATAAAGGTGTCACAATTTATTTCCCACCATTTCTGAATCTCATATATATATATCCATGGAATAATTCTCCTCATAGGTTCCATTTTAAAGCATAGGTCTCAGCAACGAGACCATTTTGTTGGCACAAAAGTGTTCAAACCAGGGTCCTTCTTAGGTTACCAACAAAAGGTACCAAATTAATCTAGAGCATTGGCATTTTCATCTTCTTGGGAGGGAATAAGTATCACTCGAAGCGCAACTGAGACATGAAAGAGAGGAAAGGGTAAGGATAATACTTAGACAGACCTATGAGGTATCAAGTCTCATTGTAATGTTGCACATAATAGACTAAGCCTGTAACAATCCTGAGGAATTCCTAACTGGGAAATAAAGAAACATAGTTGTGTTTCCATTCAGAAAGAATCATTTAGGCTCAATATAGCCTCATAAATTCTATTATTTTTCACATAAAATATTATGGAGTCTTCCTTAGATGTCTTGAACAAGATGATGCAGAAAAGGTACTCAAAGAAATCCATGATGACCCAACAAGTGGACATTTCGCAGGAGAAACCATGGCTCACAAAATATTAAGGGTTGGTTACTATTGGCCTACTTTTTTTAGGGACGCTCATGCATATGCAAGGAAATGTAAATATTTTCAAGTGAGCGTCGATAGGGAAAATAGACTAGCCATTCCACTTCAGCCGGTGACCATTTCCAGACCTTTCGAACAATGGGAAATATATGTCATAGGAGAAATTACCACCAATTATTCAAAACAACATAAGTATATCTTGACTGTAACATATTATTTCACAAGGTGACAGAGGCTATCCCTCTCATGCACATTAATTAAAAGGTAGTGATCCAATTTTTAGAACAACAACTAATAACAAGGTTTGGGATGCCCTCTGTCCTCATTTTTGACAATGCTGCCTACTTTTCCTCCACGCGCTTGAAAATTTTTTCCCTTGATAAAGGGATCATAATAAGATATTTTGCAAACTATTATCTGCAAGGGAATAGGGTAGCAGAGTCAACTAATAAAAACCTAGTGAGAATTTTAAAAAGTACAGTTGTTGAAAATCAAAGAAATTGGCATAATTTACTTCATAATGCCATATGGGTAGATAGATTATCACCCAAAGAATTCATAGTATAATCTCCATACTTTCTAGTATATGGGAAAGAAGTTGTTATCAATCCAAGAGTCACTCCCAGACTGAAAATTAGAGTAATCTTCGTAACATAGAAATGAAAATGGATTAAAATAGTTTGAATAGGTGGATCAACAAGAGGAGAGTAAAAAGGAGGGCATCAGATTGCTACAAATACATTCCATTGGGCATGGAGTCATAACATCCTACAGATCAAAGGAAATCAAGCTGCCAACCAAACAAAAGGCTTATGCAAAGATGGATAGAAGAATAGAAGGTAAACAAAGAGAATAATAGCCACATAACATATATCTTTTCTGTAATATAGATTGAAGAGTGATTTAACAATAAACTGTGATTAACAAGCAATTACCACAAATCCTTTACAGCTCATGAATTCATTAACCAAAGGCATCTTTTGATATTCAAAATCTATAAATATTATTCAATCAAGATGACAAGATAGAATTATAACAAAGAACACAAATTATGATAAGAAACTCTCATGAATCTCTAATGGCATAAATGCTAATTACAACAGGCCCTCAGGCTTACAATTGAGCAAATAAACTGCTCCTCTAGCTCTCTTCCCTCTTGGATCATGAATCCAACCTTTTTCCTCAAGAGATCTCCTTCCTTAAATATAAAATAGAATCCAAATAAACTTAGGAGGTCTAATCCCATCTCCTTCATTGGATTGTAAGCCTCGGAGATAGGTGGCAACAATCAAAGAGACAAAAATCCAACAAACTGGTAATTTTCAGGAAGTTGTTGGAAGTCATTAATAAAATGTCTCCACCTCATTGCATGATGCCTTTTCTAGAGATAAATATTAGGTTCAGGTGTCCCTTGACATCTAACTGATCCTTGAGAATCCATTCTAATCCTCCTTGACATGCGACAACCTCCCAACAAGATGAATATCAAAATCGTGACCGCTACAGGAAATTATGTAGCACCGCTGTAAAACAGTAGGTAGGGCCACTTATATGTCTAATATTTCTCAAACCATAACACATTTTGAAAACCTGAGAGAGGTTTTTGTTATTTGGCATGTTATGAACAAAAACCTCCTCTAGTTTTCAAAAATACCTTCTCAATTGTTCATAAGCCAAGTTTCAAGTTAGTGGATCAAAACTGGTAAGATAACTCTACCCAATTCGTTTTCTACCAGAATTTAGGTAGGGAATTTAGGCAGCACCCACCTCTATGTCTACGTGAGATTGGGTAGTGCAAATACATTAGTGATTTTGATTCTTGGAACCTTGTGAGAGTTTTTTCAATGCTTGTTCTTGACACTTGGCACCTTAACCAATCTTTTGCTAACATTAGGCTCCATGGGGGATGGCATGCTCCCCGCGAGCTGCCAAGAACATGTAGAACATTAGCCTTATCCATCTTCTTCTCTGTCTAGGAAACCAACAAGCTTGAGAGCATATCTTCTCCTTATTTGAAATTGAAATAACTACTGCAAACTGACATAACGGAAATGCTAAAAAACGAGCTTATTTCTTCCTACTCCTACTCTAATCAAGTGTGTTTCTTCTTGATCAAGTAAGGTAGTGCTTCCAATGAAACCATACAAGCATCTTATTATCTAGTGAAATCCTTGATATGACAATGATGAATGCAGTAACCCATAGAATATTGATATGCAATTCAAAAGAACATAACAACCAACCTTCATTTGACAAAAGTGTTCTGACATCTAAGATGCTCAAATATCCAATATAATCAGCCAACGAATCAATAAAACTAAAAAGGAACACCTCTTCCTTCTATTTTAGTTGAACATTAGAAAATTTCTGCATATCCTCATGTTGATCATGGCTTCCACCTACAACTTCGTACAAATCTGAACATAGTTTCAAACTAACTTCATTGTTGATGATAGATTGTTTGTTGTTGTCTGTAAATCCAGGTTCAAATATAGTGCATGCAGGATTATTGATTTGTAGATATGACTGTTGAATGTCTTTAGCGGTTTCCTGATAGTTGATTTCTTCAAAATACTATTCTCCATCATAATCAGATTCATAACTGTCATAACTCAGTTGGATGCTCCTCAAATCAACAAAATGCATATTCTCTTCTTCATCAGAGTATTCATCAAAGATAGGTGAGCCCAAGGCTCCTTGGTCTTGCACAAAAAAATGAACAATCCCCCTATATCTCTCTTCAATATCAGGTGAAAAGATATCATGGGAAACCTCTTGTAGGAAAAGAGAAAGATCCTCTTCTACAATTGGTTCTTATTTCAAATCAGAGATACCAGATGCATAAGGTATAGGATATAATGAAACCGAATCCATGCAATCATAAGTACAATCATGAATGATATCTGGAATACTTTCTTCTCATGAATAAGAAAGAGAAAGAGGTTCATTTATATCTTCCTTTGGACAGTAAACAAAATCATTTTCATCTTTATATTCAACAGAGAAGTCTAACAAATCTTGAGCACATTCTACATATGCCTCACAACAATTGTGACAAATAATTTCAGAGGGATAAAACCTTTTGCAGTGTTCATTGAATACTCTATGGAAATCATTCATGGATTAAATGTTGTTAGGGGGTAACAAGAAATACCATTTACGTACATCCCCATCCAATGAATACATGAAGATTTTCATCAATATATCTTCATCATCGATGTCAAGATGCTGCATCAAATTATGAAATTCATGAACATGCTCAATAGGGAAATCATCCTTACCTTCATAAAAGTTGGGCAACAGATCTTTCCATTTATCAATAGGAGGCACGGGATGTGGATAATCCTCTATAGCTGAGAAATCGAGTGGGGAAAACCTCCTGGCCAGGATAGCCTTCATAGCCATTTAATTGGTCTCATTCCAGTGGAGTCACCAACATATTCTGAACAATGGAGTCTCCATGGTGAATTTGTTGTCTTGAAGGTGTCCAACTTCAATCACCATCTAAAGATGGAGCTATGCAATGTCGTTCTTCCCAGGGAGCTTTTCAATATGCTCAAATCCATCCCCGACAATGACGCCAATTATGTTATCAATCCAAGAGTCACTCCCAGACTGCAAATTAGAGTAATATCGGTAACATAGAAATGAAAATGGATTAAAATAGTTTGAATAGGTGGATCAAGAACAGAAGAGTAAAAAGGAGGGCATTAGACTGCTGCAAATACATTCCATTGGGCATAGAGTCATAACATTCTGCAAATCAAAGGCAATCAAGCTGCCTACTAGACAAAAGGATTATGCAAAGATGTATAGAAGAATAGAAGGTAAACAAAGAGAAGAATAACCACATAACAAAGATCCTTTTCTGTAATATAGATTGAAGAGTGATTGAACAATAAACTGTGATTAACAAGAAATTAACACAAATCCTTAGCAACTCATGAATTCATTAACCAAAGGCAGCGTTTGATCTTCAAAATCTGTAAATATTATTCAAGAAAGATGACAATATAGAATGATAACAAAGAACACAAATTCTGGTAAGAAACTCTCATGAATATATAATGGCAGAAATGCTAATTACAACAGGCCCTCAGGCTTACAATTGAGCAAATAAATTGCTCCTCTAGCTCTCTCCCCTCTTGGATCATGAATCCAACCTTTTTCCTCAAGAGATCTCCTTCATTAAATAGAAAATAGCATCCAAATAACCTTAGGAGTTCAAATCCCATCTCCTTCATTGGATTCTAAGCCTTGGATATAGGTGGCAACAATCAAAGAGACAAAAATCCAACAAACTGGTAATTTTCAGGAATTTGTTGGAAGTCATTAATAAACTGTCTCCACCTCATTGCATGAGGCCTTTTCTAGAGCTAAATCTTAGGTGTAGGTGTCCCTTGACATATAAATGATCCTTGAGAATCCATTTGAACCCTCCTTGACATGTGGCAACCTCCCAACAAGGCGAATATCAAAACTGTGACCACAACAGAAAATTAGGTAGCACCACTGTAAAACAGTAGGTAGCACCAGTTATGTGTCTAATATATATCAAACCATAACACATTTTGAAAACCTAAGAGAGATTTTTGTTATTTGGCATGTTATGAACAAAAACCTCCTCCAGTTTTCAATAATACCTTCTCAATTTTTCATAATCCAAGTTTCAAGTTAGTGACTCAAAACTGATAAAATAACTCTACACAATTCATTTTCTGCCAAAATTTAGGTAGCGAATTTAGGTAGTGCCCACATGTGTGTCTGTGTGCGATTGGGTAGCGCAAATCTGTAAGTGATTTTGATTCTTGGAACCTTGTGATATTTTTGTCAATTCTTGTTCTTGACACTTGGCACCTTAACCAATCTTGTGCTAACAGAAGCCATTCTTCCAAATGGATTTTACCTTCGATATTTACAACTTGCCCAGGAATCAAGAGTTCGTCCCTCATCCTCTCTACAACAAAGGATTGATACCCTTCTCATGTTATATGAAGAAAGAGAAAAGGCTAAATTTAAGTTCACCACTCATCAACAGGTATTTAAAAGATGGCTTGAAAAACATAAGGCCAGAGAAAACAAATTCGAAGTAGGGGACCTAGTATTGAAGTGGGATAAAGAAAATAAGTCCAAAGGAAAAAAATTAAAAGTTTCAAAATCTATGGCTCAGACCTTTTCAGGTGGCCGAGAAGATCACGACAGGCACATATCGGTTGCAGAATCTGAGGGGGGAATCTGACACCCTCCTAGTGAATTCCCAGGCCCTAAGACAATACT
>SNQJ01S0074821.1:0-16998 GCA_010110895.2 Picea sitchensis | reverse complement strand
CGGCTTGTCTATCTTTTTGCATATGGTTGAGGTATGTTCCATGGTTATCTCTTTCTGTTATTTGCTGCATACACACATATAAACACATCTAAAGGGTAGATCAGCAAAGTGTTTGACAAAATACCTCACTCAGAAAAAGTTTTTAAAAGACACCAAAACAATGATGATCCTTGCATAATGGCTTGGGATAATTACAATTAACTAGTTCATTTTCTGAAATGATTTCTTCAATATATTTTGGTTGATCTCTTAAGTGAGATATTCTTACAAAGTATGATGTTATGGTATCATCATAATTCATTTTCATGTCACATAGCTCATTCTTCAGACTCATTACTTGTCCAATGTTTTTGACTAAGAAAAGGTTAGTAGGGAATCTTACATCGTTTTAGATGAGTCAATATGAGAGATGTAGGGTATCAAGTGGTATTTTATAGATTCCACTATGATACTCATAGCATTGATTTCATTTTCCTTAAACTTCTCCATAACTGCAACATTCTGAGGTTCCATCTCTTTTCTTGCTTAAAACTATTGTTCCATGATATTTCCTTTCACGATATCCAACACTTTATTCTTGGGAAGGATGAGGTCAATCATTGTTTTCCATTCACTGAAGTTATAACCCCTTATAACTTGTTTTTTGACTTCATAGAGTAAGTCATGACTTCTTTGACTTGGTCAACCTTTGATTTTGAAAAAAAATGCAAACTTGATGGCTTGGCTTATTGAGAGTACCGAGAGGTGGGATAGGATAGGGTGCACTAGGATATCCAGGAATTAGGTCAATATCTTCACTTAAGGTTCCTTAATAATAGGTTTAGGGTTCCGTTGTTGTAGAAAAAATTTAATTGCAACTGCAACTATAACTGAGCAAATCCTCTAAATCTATCTTCTAGCGATTAGACTGTCCAAAGATAGTGTGGGCCCATAACCTATTATAAAAAATAGGTGTGATCATTTCACCATAGAAAATATAGATATATTGTCAACCAACCATAGACACAAAGGACACCCCCAAGTACCTTAGCCTCGAAAAAAAGAATAATTCTGGAAGCAATCCAATAGCCAACCAAGGTAACACACCTTTATCCAAGGATAACACACCAATAAAGAATAATTGAAGACCAAGAATAAATTCCAAACCATAACCAAGAGAATGTCTGAGCCAAAACCAAAATGTTAGTTGCAACAACTGTAGCTGCAACTGCAGTTCCTCTCCCAACTTCCTCACCACTAGTCTTATGAAGTTGTGAGAGTGAGTATGAAAAATGAAGTCTAGTGCCCTCTATTTATAATACTCTATCTCACTTGACTGGGCCGACTTATCTTTCTGGAGGCTAATAACTCAACATTAAATATTCTCTTGAGTCAACATGTCTCCTAGAGTTGTTATCCAACGTTTTAGGGTTTCTCTTGCTTACCAGAATATTCTAGTCTTATCAAAGGTTACACATGGAGGTTAATACCTCCCATAGCTACCATAATATCAAAAGGTGCATCTTGACCTCGAATATATCATATCCAAAAACCAAACTATTTTTTCCACCCTTGAGGGACTTCCTCCTTCCTATGGTGTTCATGATCCATTCTTTCCTCCCATCCTAGGTAGCCTTCCTCCCAATTTTTTCCCTTATCATCATGCCTTTTCCAAAATAAATGAAATTGAGAAAAAATTTCAATAATTGATCGTTTCAAGTATTATCCATCCTAGTACCAACCCCTATTCTTCTCCTGTGTTTATGGTACTCAATAAAGAAGGTACTCTGTGCATTTGTCTAGAATTTTGATCCCTCAACAAGCTCACCATCAAAGACAAGTTTCCCATTCCTATCATTGATTATCTCTTCGATGAATTGAGTGGTTCTCAGTACTTTACTAAACTTGATATCCATTCTAGATACCACTAGATACATATGCAAGAGGAAGACATTCCTAAGGCTACATTTCAAACTCACGAGGGTCACTATGAGTTCTTGGTCATTCCCTTTGGCATGGGTAATGCTTCCTCCACTTTCCAAAGTATCATGAATCATGTTTTACGTCATTTTCTCTGTCATTTTTCCTACTTTTCTTTGATGATATTCTGACATATAGTAAAACCGCGACAAAACACCTTACCCATGTGGATTAAGTTCTTAGTTTACTCTCTCAACACCATTTTTTTCTCAAGAAATCTAAATGTGCCTTCGGAGCTTCAGAAGTGGAGTACATGGGTCATATTTTTGGAAATGATGGTGTATGAGTGCATTGTAAGAAAATTGAAGCTATGTAGGATTGTCCTTGCCCCAAATATCTCAATATATTGTGTGGTTTTCTGGGTTTAATGTGTTATTATCACAAGTTTGTTAAGAATTATGAAAAAATTGCAGTGCATCTTACCGCTCTCCTTAAAAATAATTCTTTCACTTAGACTCCAACAATTGATCACTCATTCCAAGAATTGGAAGAGGCTATGTGCACAACTCATGTCTTGGCCCTTCCCAACTTCACAAAGACTTTTTTCCTAGAATGTGATTCTTCCGGGAAAGGAATTGGAGTAGTCCTCATGCAAGATAGTAAACCTTAGGCCTTCACTAGCAAACAAATTTCATAGAGACATATTGACTAATCAATCTATGAAAAGGAAATGTTGGCTATTCTACATGATGTGGATCCCTGGCGACCTTATCTATTGGGTAAACACTTCCAAATTAAATCATACCATCAGAGCCTCAAGTATTTTCTAAAACAATGAATTTCATTCCAGCAGAAACATAATTGGGTGACCAAGATATTTGGCTATGATTATGATATATTTTATAAGGAGGGAAAATAAAATGTGGTGATTGACGCTCTTTCCAAGAATTACGAAGAAGAAGGGTCCCTTTTTTCCCTCTCCTTCATTGTACCTAATTGGATCCAAGTTGTTCGCCAGGAATGGCTTCAAAAACCTAAAAATTCTAGACTGATACAACATTTGCAAGACAATTATCCAGTTTCTCCATCGTACTCTTGGCACAATGAAAATATCCACTACAAAGGCCATCTGCATTTAAGAAACGAATTTAAACTTAAATCTGTGGTGCTTTCTGATCTTCATGCTTTTCCCACAACGAGGCATTCATGGTTTACCAAAACCTATGAAAGGTTTACATTTTATTTTTTCTGGGATGGTATGAAACAAGACAGTCACACCTTTGTGGTTGAATGTGTTGCCTCTCAATGCAACAAGGGAGAAACTATCAAAGCTTTGGGCACACTAAAACCGCTTCCGAATCCACCAACTATTTGGAGGGACATTTCTATGGATTTCATTATGGGCTTACCTAAATCAGGAAACAAGTCAGTCATCATGGTGGTAGTTGATATTCTTTCCAAATATTCTCATTTATGTGCTCTTCAACACCCATTCATCACATCCGTAGTGGGTCAAGTTTTCATGGATCATATTTTCAAGCTTCATGACATTCTTCATTCTATTGTCTTTGACAGAGATCCCACTTTCACCAGTAATTTTTGGAAAGAATTATTCAGGATCCAAGGGACAAAATTACATCTCAAGACTACCTATCACCCCTAGACTGATGGCCAAAATGAAGTTTTAAACAAGTGTTTGGAAACATATTCGTGATGTTTTTCACCTGAAATGAAAAATCATTGGGCTTAGTGGCTACCCCTAATTGAATGGTGGTATAACACATCTTACCATAAAACTACTCACATGACTCGTTTTGAAGCAGTCTATGGAAAAAATACACCGTTAGTTCTTTCCTACATTCTTGGTGTCTCGAAGTTTCAAGAGGTTGATAAAAATATTACAGTCCATGAAACCATTCTCCATTCCCTCAAAAACAATTTTGTCATGGCTCAAAATCACATGAAACAACAAGAAGATCAAGGTCATTCAAAATGCCAATTTTCTGAAGGGGAATGAGTGTTTATTCATCTACAACCTTATAAGAATAATTCACACAAAGTTGAAAAATTTCAAAAGCTTACTCCCAAATTTTATGGTCCTTATATAATTTTCAAGTGAGTGGGATTGGTGGCCTATCGGTTAGATGTTCCCAATAATTCTAAGATCCATCATGTTTCTCATGTCTCCTTCTTAAAGAAGGTGATTGTAATTAAGTGCCAAAATCAAACTAATATTCCTAAGATGGATGTCGAAGGTTCCATCTGGTTGCAACCAAAGTTAGTCTCATACCAACATGAGCATCATCTTCATTAGCGTACCATCGAGGAAGTGTTAGTGCAGTGGAAATATACAAATCCAGAAGATGCCACATGGGAGTCGACCACTATTCTTCAATAATTTCCTCATCTTAAGCCTTGAGGACAAGTTCGTTATTCAAGGGGGAGGGCATGTTAGGGACCTAACCCCCTAACCTCTCATGTAGGTAGAATAAAATATTTTCCATGTAATAAAGGATGAAATTAGTTAATAAGGCCTATTTAATAAATATGAACAATACAATTTAAGAATACCTAATAGAAGATTGCACTTCTAGAAATATCTTCCTCTAGAATGTTCTTTAGAAGATCAAATTAGTATAAATAGTAGTAGGAGGTATGAGAGGTTATTGTCTTGAGAATTATTGTAATAAAGGATTGTTGTGCTTGAGGTTTCCCCTTCGAAGAGGAAAGTGAACATTGTTTCCTATCAATAAAGGTATTATTTTGGTGTTGTAGTTCCTTATATTTTGTTGTTCCACTGTTATTCTCTGTAGCATTTTTGTTTTTATGCTATTATAATATATCTGGTACCTAACAACTATCTAGTAGGTAAAACCTTCTTACAATTTTTCCTTTCGCACTATTATATGGACCTTATTTACAAGAGATCGCCTCCATACTTAGAAAACTACACACACACACACACACACACACACACACACACACACACACACACACTTAGGGGGTTAGGGTAGGATGCCAAAAACAGATATGGAACATGAGTGTAAAGTAGACATGGCACCTCTATAAATATATTTAGAATATATAAATACCAAGATAAGAATAGAAAACATGAGCAAAGGTAAGAAATATAGGTAGGGTATCTTTCATTATTTTTTCCTATTTTTGTGTATATTGTTGGAAAATTGATTGTCATTGATGTCAACTTTAGAGGAATTATAGAAGCCTCTAGAGGTAATGGGTATAATTTAAGAAGTCTCCAAATTGGTCCCCTTATGGTGTAGCTTTAAGCATGGTGCTCATGGCAATAAGCTTTGAATAAGTCTATAATAAATGCAAAGGTGTGGTCATGAGGCCCGAAGTTGACTGAGGAAAATTAGGTTGAAGAAAATTTCAAGCACTTACAAAACCCTTATAGATGGATATTCCTTGTCATGATGTTTCCAATGGTAGGTGGTGTTAGCACTCCGTAAATCTGTTTGGCTGATAAACAGATGACAAAGGTAAATTTTTCAACCAACTTTGAGACCCGAAACTAGCCTTTTGGATCTGGAGAGGGCTCTCTCAGGAATGGCATGGTCTCTGCGCAAGATATGAATTTGGAAGCGATGGCTAGATTTAACACCTATGATAAAGTGGGTTCTGGTTATATTGGCACAAAAAAATAAGACTTGGGCTATGGGGTCGATCTGAGGAAGGGACGGGACAAATGACTCAGTGACTGGATTCGAGAGGATAAGGCTAGGCAAGAAACAACCTTTAGTCTAAACCGTAATGTGTGATGGGATAAATTACAAGAAGTAACTCAGGAGTGTCGATGTGGGTGAATTCAAAGTTAGCTTTAGAGGGAAAACGTTTTGTCTAAGTGGCGCGAACAAGGGGCGTTGTACAATGAATATGTAGGTTCGATAATTCATTCTGAAATAGATAGAAAGAGATATGAAATAGAGATAACAGTAAATCACATATGAAAATAAAGGAGCACAATACATCCAACTATTACAGCTAGAATATTTTCATCAAATCACAGGACCTTTGCATTAAATTCCGATCAAAACTCTGATTACATATAATAGCTATCGTCTACCAAATTTTCCAGCCAACCCTGTTTACATGAAAATGATCCCCATATATAGAAAACTAATATCACCCTTGGCTTCTAGGGTTGAAATAATCCCTCCTAGAATCATGGATCCATTTTTCTTTGAAAGAGAACAATCACTCCAATGAATTCACTAAAAATAGAAAACTTGATTTAGCCAAATCATAATCGTAACCGAAATATACTTTACAATAATTTATCATGATCAAAATTCGACCATATGATTGTGATGAGTTGTCCTGTGAACTATTGGGTACTCTGTCACCTTTGCACAACAAGTATGCTATGCAATAGTAACCTACAACAAAACATGCAACATATTGTGGAGCAAACTCAGAAAATAGGTGTTAAAGATGACATCGTATCTCACTGATAAAAAACTATTTTTATAAACGGAGAGAAGTTTTTCTATTTATGATCGTTTTTAAGAAAAAAAACTCTCAGGGCCTTTAAATTCATCTCCTACCAGATGAAATGCGTGTCGCAAAAACATGTCTCAGATAGGAAATCATGAAAATGGAAAAATAGGGCTCAAAGATTCCTTTGAATCTCCCAATCCGTGAAACAATTTTCAAATATGAAAGAGGTTTTTATTAACGGGTTTTTCCTAGACAAAACCCTCTCGGGGAGTTTCAAAATTCCTCTCTAATTGGTCATAAATAGATCTTTACGTTGACCACTAAACTAGTAATTTGCGCAGTGCGACATGTAGCCTGTGTGCAGGAAAATCCACTATGCGATGCCATCCACTATGCGGAAACATCCTATGCATGAAAACCCAATGTGAGATGAAGTCCACTATGTGACAAAATACTATGCGTGACAAAATCCACTGCACGACATAAATCCACTGCGCGACAACAACCTATGCGTGACAGAAATCCACTGCGCGACAGAATCCTTTGCCCAGTGAAGTGCTCTGCACAACACGTAGAGAATTTTGCAGTGCAGTTGCAAATGGAAATGGAAAAAACAAATGATAGGATTCCTTTTGAAACTGACCCAGTCATAAAAACAATATGGGTGCTAACATGCATGACTTTGCAAATTGTTGACAAACCTATAAACTTGGCTATGAAAATCATGGTGCTAACAACTCGCTCCAACGGGGATGCTATCCTCTTTGTGAGGTATAAAAGAATAGTAGACTAGGTGTGGATCCATTGGGCTGTTCCCAAACTCAAATTTCCAACTGTAACTTGTAACCTTCATCCGCTGTAAACCAAAAAATGTATATGCTCCAAACTAAAATTTGAAACTAAGATGAAAATGAAAACTGCAGATTGTTAAAAGAAATGCTCGTAGTACCGAGCTTATTCTCACTCCTACCTACCCTAACCGCTGAAAAAAAATGTCAATCAAGTGAAATCAAAATGCCAATGCAACCATGCAATCACTTTATCTAGTTTTTTCTTTCTTTGCACATGCTTGCTCCAAAGCTTGTGTATTGTTAATTCGTTCAAAAATTTATCTATAAATTCCAATCTCAAAAAATTAAAAACATTAGGGTTGTTTGCTGCCTCCAACAAAACTGCAAATGGATCCTCCAGAACGTGCATAAAACAACAATCATGTTTCACCCCTTCCATTGCATCCTTGTTTTCATGTAATTCAACCTGTTGATTACCACAAAAAGGCTGAAAATTATGTGGAGACTGCTAGAAATAACAATCTTCTGAATAAGAAGATAGTGTTGGCTAAAATGAAACCCCTAGTGGCAAGCAATCCATATCTAACATCGACGTTGATTGACCATCATCATTATTTCCAAGATGGTAGTTGAGCACAAGCTACAAATTTGAATTGAAATAACCTTCCATGTAATCAACAACATGATCATTAAATGCATGAGAAGGTTGTTGGTCTTCCTCACTGATAACAATTTGCTCATGAAAAACAGTGTCACTATGAATGCAGTCAGACTTCTCTGCTTTTGCTATTATCTCATGATTTACTTTCAACAATTCAAAGGAAGAAAAACATAATGGAAGACAGTTTTCATTTGCAAATACATTGCTTTCTTCATATTCCACATCATGCCTGTAGGATTTTTTATTTGAAACATTATAAACATTTTGCTTCAGAAATTTGAAAGATGCAAAAGACAATGGCAAAGTTATTTCATCTAATTCAAAACTTTCTTCATTTTCTTCACTGCTGTCATATGCATATTTTTCAATTTCTTTGTATTTTTTAACACACTCATTTTCAGATTTATCCTCGACCAATGGCTATAATTTTGAACTAATAAAACCTTCCATATAACAAGAAACAAGGTCATTAATCACAAGAGAAGATTGTTGCAATTTCTTGTCAATTGTTTCCCATGAGTCAATGTGATTTTGCATCAGCACACATTCCTCTACCTCAGTGATGATCTTTAAATTTTCTTTCAACAATTTAAACGAAGCAAAGAATAAAGGTAAAGAATTTAATCAAGCTAATTCAATACTTTCTTCTTTGTAACTATGATATGCAGGTTGATTGCCCTCATTACATTGCTGAAAAGGAACATTTTTTGACAGAGAAAATGATGTTGGTTGTTCTAGGAAGTCAACACCATGATCATCATCGTATTCATAATATATAGGAAAATCAACAATATTTGCAATGTCATCTAACAAGAAAAAGCTTGGGACATCAACCTGCTCTTCAACAATATAATTTGAAAATTCATTTTCTTGACTGTCAACAAATGAATACATAAAACAATTAGCCCCATGCTTATCATAAGATGGATCATAAACTAAATTAGTATCAAAGAAATTCGGGAGAGTAGCTTTTTCTTCAAGCTGATCATCATTCTTTGCAAACACATCCTCATGACATCCTTCAAGAAAACTTATGACATGATCAACCTCCTGTATATTATGCACAATCTCTAGTTCCCCATCTTTCAATTTCTCATCCAAAATTTGATTTTATAGCTCCTTACATTCTTGAATATTGTCTTCAACTTCTTGAGCATTGTTGAACATCTGCTACAAAGACATAGACTTCCTTTCCATCAAAGGAAAAGATAATTCTGGTTGAAAGGTTGTTACATAATGGAGCATGGAAACAACTTCAGGAGGTTGGATTTCTTTAGGCAGTTTATAATAAAGACTACAAACCTCCTACTGAAATTTGAGATGGTTTCATCTTTCATTCTTCTCATGGAATAAAACTCTAAAAAGAGTAGATCCCATGACTTTCTCTCACCCCAAAATCTACAGAAAGATTCCCTTAATTCATCTCACAAGATAATCGATTGAGGTTGCAAATGTTTGAACCATGCTTTGGCATCTGCTTGTAAGGACTGAGAAAAGGCCCTCATAGACACATCCTCATGTTCGATCTCAAAAAGTTCTATAAAATGTTCAAAGGCCTGAATATGTTTTTCAGCTGACTTTTTGTCAAGCTCTCCATCGAACCGAGGAAGGTACTTATAATGTTTCAGAGGAGAGTCATGAAGGATGGAAGGAAATTTAAGAGGATTGTATCTTTCTTGAATCTTGGAAGCTGTAGGATTAAGAACAGAAAGTACAAGCTCAACTTTGGCTTCATTAATCTCAAAAGAATGATCATGAACATCATATGGTTCAGAGGAAGGAGCTTGGTGAATATCGGATATAAAATAAGGAGGTATACCTACCATTTTCAATGAAGGATATACAAGGGTATATCTCTGGGATTCATTTGAATGCAGTAAGTGAAGAAATATTCTTTTGAAAAACTCAGGAAAGAACAAGAAGATATTGATAAAACAAAAAAGTACTTCATGAACTAAACTTAAGCTCAAGTACCTTATTTTTCCATACTTCTCTTCCATATCTCTGTCAATATGTCTCATTCTCCAGTGGAGTCTTTGAATCGCATTCAAATCTTGATTGGAGTCTCCATGAAAAATTTAGCTCTGGATTCTTCTACTAGTGGAATCACCTTCAAACTGATTTTCTGATGTGTGGAGTCACCAGAGAAGAAATTAAACCAATATGTGCCTAAGTGTCTACTGCTCTCAGACCTTAGAACTGTAACAATGTCGCTCTTCCCAACGAAAGTTCCATTCAATTCTGTCCTCGACAACGACGCCATAATGTTAGCACTTCGTAAATCTATTGGGATGATAAACAGACAATGAAGGTAAATATTTCAACCAACTTTGAGACCCGAAACTAGCCTTTCAGATCTAGAGAGGGCTCTCTCGAGAAGGGCACGGTCTCCACGCAAGATATGAATTTGGAAGCGATCACTAGATTTAACACCTATGATAAAGTGGGTTTTGGTTATATTGGCACAGAAACGTAAGACTTGGGCTATGGGGTCGATTTGAGGAAGGGACAGGACAAATGACTCAGTGATTGGATTCGATAGGATAAGGCTAGGCGAGCAATAGCCTTTAGTGTAAACTGTAATGTGTGGTGGGAGAAATCATAGGAAGTAACTTAGGAGCATCGTTGTGGATGAATTCGGAGTTAGCTTTATAGGAAAAATGTTTTGTCGAAGTGGCACGAACAAGAGGCGTTGTACAACAAATCCACAGGTTCAATAATTTGTTCTAAAATAGATAGAAAGAGATATGAAATAGAGATAATAGGAAAGCACATACATAAATAAAGGAGCACAATACATCCAACTATTACAACTAGAATCTTTTTATCAAATCACAGGACCTTTGCATTAAATTCTGGTCAAAACTTAGATTACATACAATAGATATTGTCTACCAAATTTGCCAACCAACCCTGTTTACATGAAAATGATCCCCATATATAGAAAACTAATGTCACCCTTGGCTGCTAGGGTCGAACTAATCCCTCCTAGAGTCATGGATCCGTTTTCTTTGAAAGAGAACAATCACTCCAACGGATTCAATAAAAATAGAAAACCTTACTTTGCCAAATCATAATCGTAACCGAAATATTCTTTACAATAATCGATCATGATCAAACTTAGACCATATGGTTGTGATGAGTCATCCTATGCACTTTTGGGCACTCTGTCACCTTTTCACAACAAGTTTTCTATGCAACAATAACCTACAACAAAACACGTAGTGGATTGTGAAACAAACCGGGAAAATAGGTGTTAAATATGACATATTATCTCACTGATAAAAAACTATTTGTAGAAAATGAGAGAGGTTTTTGTATTTAATCTTGGTTTAAAGAAAAAAATCTCTCGATTTCTTTAAATTCATCTCCAGATGGCCAGAATACGTTTCGCAAAAACATGTCTTGGATAGGAAATCATGAAAAATGAAAAATAGGACTCAAAGATTCGTTTGAATCTCCCAATCCGTGAAACAATTTACAAATCTAAAAGAGGTTTTTATTATATGGTTTGTCCTCGACAAAACCGTCTTAGGGATTTTCAAAATTCCTCTCCAGTTTGTTAGATATCAATATTTAAGTTGACCACTAAACCAGTAATTTGCATAGTGCGACCTGTAGCCTATGCGCAGGAAACTCCACTACGTGATGCCATCCACTTCATGACAACATCCTGTGTGTGACAACCCACTGCGCGATGAATTCCACTACATGAAAAAATCCTATGCGTGACAAAATCCATTGCGCGACATAAATCCACTACGCGACAACATCCTATGCGTGACAGAATCCACTGCGCGACATAATCCTTTGCACAGTGAAGTGCTCTGCGCAACGTGCAGTTGAAAATGGAAATGGAACAAACAAATTATAGGATTTCTTTTGAAACTGACCCAGTCATAAAAAAAATGTGGGTGCTAACATGCATGACTTTGCAAATTGTTGAAAAACCTATAAACTTGGCTATGAAAATCATGGTGCTAACAGGTGGTAGGCCACATGGTTCCTCACAGTTAAGGAGATATGACATATTGAAGTTGGAAGCCCCAAAGGATGGTTAAGAATCCATAAATAGTTGTAACAAGAAGTGACAAGTTGACCCCAAATTAATTAAAAGAAGAAAAGTTGTTGTAAATAAGAAGTTAAGATTTTTCCCCATTGCAATGAATATTAAAATAAATATTAAGGATATTGTTGGTAAAGTTGGCCCCAATGGAATAATCATTAAAACTTATTTTGAATTTTATTTGGGTCATGTCGGCTCTAAAAAGAGTGTTCCATATCTAGTATAAATAAGGAACCTAGGAGTTCATTTGCTATATCAAATCAAGTTATTTTTATCTGAGGTAACCAAGGAGATATGAGGTGAATTTCAGAAGGAAGATGAAGTGAAGAAGGGATAAATTCCAAGGGAGGGTGAATTCTTGTGTTGATGTGTTTTAATGTATAGTACATAAAGGTCATCTTATCATTTTCAATATAACATTTTTTATAGAATGCATGAGATAGTGAAAATTGGTTTTTGTTGAGATGACACATCAAGGTATCTATGGAAGAAATTTCATTTTCTGGGTTGTTTCATTTTTGGAGATACACTCTATGGAAGATAGGGTTTATGACTAGTCCTGAAACTAGTCTGAAGCAACAGTTCTGAGAAACATAGTTATAACTTATTCATATAGGATCCAAATTCTATGAGACCAATTTAATTGAAAAGATTAAATTTTGTAGTATGTTCTTTGTGAGTTTCAGAACCAGATAGAAAATATTAAGTTTGCGACATGCTCTATAAGTTCACTCTCTAGAATAGGCCAAAATTCAGCAAGGTCTTCCATTTTCTCTATAACTTATGTTCTGAGACATTTCAGACCATGAAATTTTGAGGACATGGAAGAAGGATCTCAAAGTATATTTGGTTAAATTTGATACCTTGGCTCACAAATTTTTTGGAGTTATGCTCTATGGAAGTTAGATTTCTTGAATGGTACTGAAATGTGTTTCAAACAAGTTAGCTTGACATTTTTTCTATAACTTCTTTTCTGGGACTTTGCAGAATGTGAAATTTTCAGAGGTCTCACAATACATACAAAACTACCTCAGATAGAAATTTTAGAATGAGAAATAGAAAAATGAGATCATGGTGTATCTTACAAGTTTTCATATTTGAGGTATGTTATGGTACATTCTTGAGGTATATTTTGGAACATGGTTTGGATACTTGATGTTGGGCATATGTTTTGACATTATCTATGTGAGTGGATAAAATTGATGTATCAATATAAGTCATAGTGATAGAGAAAATGACAAGAACAATGACAGGGATAGTGACAGGTTGACATGTTGATGATTAGTTATAGGTTGATGACATAGTGATAGTGATAGGGATAGTGACTATTTGGATGACAAATTGAAGTATTAGTGACAATGGCAATGACAATATCAATGGTATTGATAGGTTGAGTATACACTTATATTTCAGGGAGGTTGGATGGGGAAATGAAAGGGGATTGTAGCCTCCTTCTGGTTGGATCCGAAAAAGAAAGGGAGTTGGAGATTCCTTTAGATTAGAGCCTATAAACTAGGGGGTTGGAGTGTCCTTCCAGTTGTAGCTGGAGAATTCAAGGATTTGTAGATTCCTTCATGTTGGAGAATGTAAATAGGGGGTTGGAACTTCCTTCTTGTTGGTTCTGGAGAATTTGGAGGTGGGTGCTTCATATGAATGTATTCTTTTGATATATAAGAAATATTTTTTTGGTTTTCTCCCATTTGGGTTTTCACATAAATTCTAGTGTATTGTGCATATTTTATGTGATATTATTGAATGGTATTACTTTTGGTAATATGTTAATGAAATGTTAAATCAAGGAATAAGTGATAAATTGTTGATGATTATATATTCTGGTTGAAAGTGGTAACAAATTGCATAATATTGATTCAACCCCCCTCCCAATATCACAACAATTGGTATCAGAGCAGGTTCTTCAAGAAAACATTCTAACCATTGGAAGGTATATCATGGAGTATGCTAATATTGGAGTACCAATGTTTGATGGTCAAAATTATGTATTTTGGAATAAAAGGATGAAAACCTTTTTACAGACAAAGGGATTTGATGTTTAGAAATCAGTAGTAGACAAATACAGGACACCTTCCACTCCCCCAACCAACAAGGATGGAAAGAAACTTAGTGAAAATAACTCAAAGGATAAAGGAACCATTCTAAGTAGTCTGGATGATTCAATATTTGTGAGGGTGATGCATTGTGACATTGAAAAGGATATTTGGGACAAACTTCAAAATATTTACGAAGGAAATGCTAAAGTAAAGGGGGCCAAGCCTCATGATCTATAGAGGTAAGTTTGAACAAATGAAGATGAAATAATATGAAGATATAACAACTTACTTTCTATGAGTTGACAAAATAGTAAATTCCATTAACGGATTGGGAGAAGAAATTAAAGAATCAATAGTTGTTCAAAAGGTACCAAGGTCTCTTCCAATGAGATTTGATCTAAAAATTTTGGCCCTAGAAGAAAGAGAAGATATTTCCACATTGATCATGGTTGATCTACATAGGATAATCATAGAATATGAAATGATGATAGATTAGGATAATCCTCCCAGGAAGGAAGCAACATTCAAGACATTCAAGAAGTCAAAGAAGAATAAACAAGAGCCAAATTCAAAGCCAAGTTGTAGTTGTAGTGATGATTTAGAAGAAGATGAAGTGATAACCAACTTCTTAAGAAAGATAGAGAGAGGAACCGACAAGTACAAAGGTATTCTTCCCTTAACATCTTTTAATTGTGGTAAAATTGGTCATTTTTCTTCTAAGTGTCCTTATACTGAAAATTTGAATAGTGATGAAGAAGAATCTCCCAAGAAAGAAAATAAATACAAAAATGGATACAAGAGAAGAAACAAAAACAAATTCTTCAAGAAAAGTATCTATTCAAAAGGAGGACAATTCCACATTAAATGAGGACAATGATAAGATAATGACTCAGAAAATGTGCTATTTATGGCTTAAGAAAACGATGAAGAGGATTATGAAGAAGAAGGTGAAATTGATCTCAAAGAAGAACTAATTAATTCTTTAGAAGAGATAAAAGGAGAAAGGAAGAAAAAAAAATCACTCAAGGGAGAATTACTTATGCTAAAAGAGAATTCTCAAAATACTAACTTTGAAAGGGATCAATAGATGATTATAAACCTGAAAATCCAAGTTGAAGAAACTAGAAGGATCAAAGAGATACTCAGAAGCAGGCTGGAAGAAAAATAAAAGGAGAAACATATATTATAAATATAAATAGTTTCACTGAGGAAGGAAATTCAGAAAAGAGATATGTAGTAAAACTACACCAAAATACTGGATGAAATCATTAATTCTCAAAGGTGACATAATGACAAGTCTAGACTGGGATACAACCAAACACATACAAATAATGGTTTGATTTCTATGACTACAAAAGAGGAAGCATAACAAAAGGATTATGCAGAAGTCACCACAGGCTTCATCAATAAGGGAGAATGAAAGCCTTCACATGAAAATGATTAAGAAGAAGATTACACAAGGATGGCACTGTCTATAAGACCCAGGATTCATAATCAACAAACACCCATGGAGAGAAATCAAGAAGAAAACTATATAGGAACAACACCGTTAAGACGATCTCCTAGGTATCAAACTATCTTTCTTGGTTCATGTTATTCTTTTAATAATTTTGGGCACAAAGCTATAAATTTCAAATCTTATTCTAAGAACAAAAGAAATTATGAAGGTCACTCTAGAATTAATCATTTTAGAAAGCCCCATGAGGCATATAACAACAACTATAATAGTTTTGGATCACTAGAAGATGAAGTAGAATGCTACAAAGTCAACAATTTTAGAGATATGGAAAAATATTATAGGTTTACAGTTCCTCCAAAGTAACCAAAGAAGGATTTCAAAAATCATGCAAAAGGACCATCAAGAATTTGGATAAGGAGGCAGGATAACCTAAATGTTGAAGAATGATCTCTTGCACTACAAGCCCAAAGTAGAAGAAGTGATTGGCATGTTCACAATGGTTTTTCAAAGCATATGACATGTCATAAGATTATATTTATTACTTTAAATAAAGAAAGAGATGGATCAATTTCATTTGGAAATGACATCTCAGTCAAAATTATAGGGAAATGCATAGTCAATCTTGGAAGTAAGGATTCCAAGCAAACAAATGTCCTACTTGTCGAAAACATGAAGCATAATCTGGTAAGTGTGAGTAAAATTGTGACCTGGGACATAAACTTATATTTGACTCAGAGAAGTGTGAGATAAGAAAAGAAGGATCAAGAAAATTGTTGGCTATAGCAGTAAGGACTCCAACAACATATACATCTTAAATGACATTGGAAAGGAAATATGTTTCTTGGGAAAGGAAAATGAAATTTGTCTTTTGCACAAAATAATGGGACACATGAAATTTGACAATCTTGTCAAAATTAACAGAAAGGAAGAAGTAAGAGAAATTCCTAAAATTTCAAAACCGGCCAGTACTATGTGCAAGAATTGTCTACATGGAAAAAAAACAATAATTGAATTCATATTGAAGGAATACTCTACAACAAAGCCATTGGAAATTGTGCACATTAATCTATGTGGACCAATTGGAACAAACGGAATTAATGACGAACAATACTTCATGTTACTTATTGATGATTATGCAAGAACAATTGCAGTTTGTTTTCTCAATAAGAAATCAAAGGCATTCGAAAATTTAAAAATATTTAAGGAGGTAGTTGAAAATCAAATGGATTCGAGAATTAAGTGATAAATATCAAACAATGGAGGTGAATTCAGATCAAAATAATTCATGGAATTATGTGAAGAGCATGGAATAAAAAGGCAGTTCTCAGCAGCTAGGACACCTCAACAAAATCGAGTCGTTGAAAGGAAGAACAAAACCATAACTAGAGATGGCCAGAACCATGTTGAAGGATTCAAAGTTTAGCAATTTCTTTTGAGTAAAATAAGTACACACATCCATTCATATATTGAACAAATGAATGTTCAAAAGTAAAATTGACAAAAATACATATGAGTTATGGAAGGGATGACCAACAAATTTCAAGCACTTTAGAATATTTAGAAGCAAATGCTACATAAAAAGAGAAGATGACAGGGTTGGAAAATTTGATTCT
>SNQJ01S0074820.1:31334-49344 GCA_010110895.2 Picea sitchensis | reverse complement strand
CTGAACTGTGTTACAATGAGGCTCAAAGGCCTATTATTATTGAGAAACAATGGAAAACCCTAAACATCCAAAGACCTAACCCTAGGAGATGAAACACCAAGACTATGGGCCCCGTTTGGGTAAGTTGGTACATCAACTTCCCGACGACGTAACTTTGGCATATGATCTCTATTTGACGTGTTCCATACCTCGTTAGAAAGATATGTCCGAGGAATACAACTTTTGGGTGAGCAATATGATCTACAATCCATGTTGCTCCTTGTTTTCCCAAAAAAAGTTGTTTAAGGCCTCAAAATGGCTCCGGAAGTTCAGGACCCAAAAAACTGCTAAAAATAGTAAACTGTGCGGAAACTAGAAAAATGAAAGAAGCAATGGTGGGGGCCCAAGTGGAATAGGTGGGTGGCCACCAATATCCACCTGGATCAATATGTATTCTCATAATAATATGTTAGACTAGAGATGATTTTATTTTTTTATTTTATCATATATGGAAAAGGGGTGATATAACCAACATAAGGATTGCTAATTTCTTTCATTGATATTTAGTAGGCACATGTCATACCAAAGATGTTGAGGTTCTCATGTGCTCTATGGTGAGCACATGTCCCTGAGTTGAAGCTAGATTTTATCCCCTAGCCTAGGTATAACTAACGAGATCACGTCTCTAGGTCCACAGGTCCTAGACATGGAGTACTGAGAGATATACGACTTAAGCATGACCCAAGAGGGCCCCTCTTTTCTTCAGTGCATTCCACATATCGCCAGTAGTATTATCCATCACACCATCCTATTCCTAAAGCAACAATAATTATTTCTCCATGAGGTAAAGAGTCTAGGTATCATGGGATGTATCACTCTGATTTTTGAAGCACTTGAACATGTTCTATTGAATTCTTCTTCATTACATGACATTTTCTTGGAAATTATACTATTTTCCTCATTCAAACCTGGGATGGTGACACTGTTCCCTAGTAAGTTGATTTCCCTTTAGGATGGGATGCTACTGGGTGGATATTTGAATATTCATTGTATCTTCCCTCCATACTTACCACTTTCCAAATTTATTCCTTCCATCTCCCCTTTCCTTTTTGTTCATTGGGATTGGCTGCACCAGGAAGGGTTGTACCTTACCTCATGGGAAGAAGGGGCTAAAGGCCTAGAGGGAAAAAGTAGCTAGAAAGAGTTAAAATCCAATTTTGAAACCTTCGAGATGTTTCACCCAGGGATCCTCAAGAAAGAAATGAAAATATTCTCAGTAAGAAAATGGGACCCATAATATAACATAAACACTCAAGGTACTAGTTGATGGATAAGAGGTCTCATCACAAGCTATCCTATAATGACCATGGGCATGTAGCTGTATGACATTACCACATATCTAGTCACTAAACCAGGGTAGTGGCTCTTGGTGGAATATCCAAGAGAAGGGGGATCTCATCACGAGCTCGCCTTCAAATTTCCATGAAATGTTTGTGGATAACGATGTCACCTCTAGTCATCAAGCCAAGATAGTGGCCCTCAAATTTTCCCTTGAAGCACATAAGAAAAAGATCAAAAGAAATAAATTAAGAACAAATTGCAATGAATGGGCTAGGAAACAATTGCATCCATGAAAAGGTGAATCTAACCCTCCACAAAGGCACCCGCAGGTAAGACTCTACATTTCCATGTAATCACATCCGCCCCGTGCCCACATATTTACCCCATGCCACCTCATACACCTACATGACTTGGAATAGACTCCACCTGGAAAACACCCCAATTTAAGAGAGTTTAGCCTAATAGGACACCCTGAGACCCTCTCCAAACCTGACTTGTCAAATTGCATAACATCTTTTAGCATTTTCTTTGGGATAAGGGATGTTTGATGCATATGTTTGGTTAATTTAATTATTAGATGTGACTTACATGCTATGATCCTTGTGACTTATGAGCCCCTTGAGGGTGTAATTGTTGCCTCTAAAGGAACTTTCCCGGTGGACATATACACATGACAGAATGATTAGCTTAGACATTCATGGGGGCCTCAAATCCCACAAATGGACGTTGAAACTCTAGCCAGGGGGTAAGAAGAGACTGAAGGATTGTACTAAAAGAAGGAAGGAAGTTTCCTTTGGAGGCACTGTGGAAGACCCAAACCTAGGGTTTCATCCTCCTCCCACCTGACCATTGGCCTTGGGAGGCCTTGGACATCACCTCTGTAGCCCTAGACATCACCTGTCAGTTGGGGTTGTCATCTTGGAGGAATTCATGAGGCTATTGGCACATTTGGGAAAATTTTAGGCCTTTGGAGGCCCAATGTTTCATCTCCTTTTCCTAGTGTCCCACACTTGAGGCCCAACATCACACTAGGGGGGAATGACATCACCTATGAAGGCCTATTTAGATGCTAATTGAATTATTTATTTGGGTAAAAATAAAATTTTGTTGTAAATTGGCCAGGTCAACCCTGATATATAGACCTAAAATAATTAAAGGTCAAATTTTGGTACCAATAAACATAAGGTGACATTCATTTTCATCATAACTCATCACACACAAGTGTTGTAATGAAATTTTCTCCCTCTTTAAGGGTCATTGGCTGAAATAACTAGTGCACATCTCTTGGTAGAGCTTTATGGTGGTGTATTTTGGCATTTTTCATGATTGAATGGTCTTCAACTAGAGTTTGACTTGATTATTCTTGGTGAAGTAAGTAGAAAATCTGCATTTTTATTCATGCAATGGATGTTTGTTGTAAAATTTACTTGTTTCGTGTATAAGATTATGAAATTGCTCGTGCAAACCCAAGGGTAGAAACAACAAATGCTTCTTTCTCCCTATAACTCTTACATTATCTTGATGTTTCCAATTATACATTTTCTTGGGAGTGATTATTAGAGCCCTGAATTGCTAGATATCTAGTAATCTCATTCTAACCACCAATTAATTGTCTTTCAAAAAATATAAGGAAGGAAGGTATGCTATGGCCTAGAAGTGCCTACTCTCTAGCAAAACATCCCTTAAAGGTTTAGATGCTTGAGGCTTTGAAGTGCCAACACCTCTTCCATATACCCCTTCGCTTAGATAAGAATTATCATTATTTTATTTCCCAAGTGATATTGTTACTATTATTGACTCCATAAACCCCTAAAAAGAACATATGTCTATACTCCTGTGGATGAATGAGATAAAAAAAAAAAATTCAAACTATCTTCGTAAAACCCTCACTAACACTAACATCCATAATGTTTCTTCTATAATCGTTGTTACAACCTTTATTTTGTATACCTAATCAGCATACTAAACCTCTAAAACTAACCCAAAAATTTGCACTAGCCTAGGTGCTATCATCCCAAGGCTCTAGTCTTCCCTTTGCTATTATTATAAGTGAAAAACTCTGAAGTTGTTGAAGGCTATTGATGTTGTTGAAACTACTAGTACAACCATCATTTCAGCCCCTTAACATCCCTTAAACAATCCAATAAACTATCGAGCATTTGTATTAGGAAAGTTACTATCAATATATACTAAAGTGTTTGTCTAATTGCCTAAACTAAGTACCTTTTCTGAAGTGGTTTTTTTGTTGTCATAATTACTATTTTACTGTTGTTACAAGTGTTTTGACAACCTATTGAAGTAACTTATTGAAGTATTTTAAATCTTGAAATTGTGAGTGACAATTTACTATCAAATTTGCAAAGTTTTTATACCCTTTTGTCATTTACAACTTGCAATTTTTGGATATGTTGTTGCTACTATAAACTTTATCTTTTGTTTATATGTAAGAGTATTTAAGTAGAATATTCATATATTGAAGTCATTGATTTGAAACATTGATATCATTTCTTATTGCTAACGTTTGTTGTTTCATTGTGTTATCACATATAATTGTCAGGGGCAGCAGGTCATCCAAGTTTGTGGTCTGCACAGGAAACATCCAAGCGCAGCATGCAGAGCAACTCATTTCGGGCTTAAAATACAACCAGGAGGGCTCAGTTTTGTGATAGTGGAGATCCCCTATGAGGATCAAATTAGCAGCCCCTGGGTATTCAGATTTTCAGAATTGCACAAAGTATAGCACCGAAGCGCCCGAAGTCCCGAAGTGGTCGAAGGCCTGAAGTAAGTCTCTACCATCTGATTCACATGGACACGCAACGCCAGATCCATAGCTCAAGAGGAAAGAAAAGGGGGGAAAATCCTGAAGACCCGAAGTAGCTCTCGATCATTGATAGATAAGGGAGTAGAAGGGATGTCGATATGGTTGAAGGGGTCAAAGTCCCGAAGCAGGAGCATAGTTGTTGATTGAAGTGGACACGCGTCAATAGATCAACAACTTTGGGTAAAATACACAGAAGGTAAGCGAGATTTGATATTTGATTTTCCCAAAGCATGGAGACCTGAAAAGAATATCAGTCGTCGATCAGTAGGAGCCATGCATCGCCAGATCCTTCGCTCTGGATAAAATAAGTCAAAGACAAAGGAGTTTTGAGGTTTGAAAAGTATGAAGCCTGAATCACGAAGCAGATCTCGACCGTCGATTCGAAAAAGGGAAATCTGATCCGTCGATCTGAAGAATGTCAGATATGGGCCGTTAATCAAGAAGATTGATCTCAGACCATAATATCGATGGTCACGCTCCATAGCAGGGTCGGAAGGTGCGTGATTTTTAAAATTTTAAGAGAGGGCCACAATTGGAACCATGGTTTTGAGAAAGGGACGCATGGCGGTTCATGGTAAATTGCAGGGGAAAAAGTGGTTTTCTTTCAAACCACCCTTGGCCATGTCGGTAAATGCACATTCACGTAGATTCATGGCCCTAGGTCACATTGAAAAAGGAGCCAAAGGAAGGGGAGCTACCCCTGAGACCAAAAGAACTAGATATGTGGCAGCGATCAGTACAGACATGTGGCACCCTTATAGCCTTGAAATGTGGCCACCCCATGAGCATTAAGTCTCATTTAGTCTTCGAGGAAAAGTAGTAAATGAAGGGTAGGTTTGGTCGTTGAAACCTCAGCTCACCCCATAAATAGAAGGCATGTAAGGTTTAGCTGTGGGGACTGAACCGTCAGCCCGTGGTACCCCTATGGATAGATTTTCCTGCAGGCCCATAACGAGCTAAATTTGTGTCTGAAAGGAGGATACATGTACAGTCTGAAAGAATACTACTCAGACACAAATCTTTGACTGAGAAGGCCATATCACTCCTAAGGGTGGTGGGAAGTTCAGAGTATAAATATATATTTTTAATGTTTTTTTATGGTCATCAACTGGTTGAGCAGAGCTCCCTATTTTGTAATTATTTGATGCCAAAACTATTCTTTGGTTATGTATCGGATTTGATACTTTCAGATTAACAAAAGTCAGCCTCTTTTTCATCTCTTTGTAAAAATTGTGCTAAAACACTCAGGCATGGAGGATCTAGTCGAGGGTTGTTATGTTGTTGTAATGTAGGTTTGATTGCAGCAGTATCGTGACCCATTTTAGTCAGCTTCCTTGTGATCTTTCCCCCTCTTACACTGAATGGATCAGACATGGAGGATCCATTCGAGTTGTTGTAGCTGCATGGTGATGTAGGTTTGATCATTGTGTTGTTGTGACTGTGTTTTTTGGACTAATTTCAATGTCTGAATCTTGATCTTAAGAGTGATCTTGAGTTTGATTTTTTCTTCTCCAAGCTGCTTGGAAGCCTAATGCTCATAGCAGTCTTGTTCACCTTTCTCACTAAGCCTTACCTCTTCACACACTTAAACATAATTCACTGACTGAAGTTAGTTGTGGCCCTCACTTTCCTGTGCATTTCTTGTCCAGTTCTGTGTTGAACATCATTCATATATTGAGTTTTGTCCATTGACCTCCACTCATATAAAACCAACATCCACCAAAACACTCTAATGGGTACTAGGCTTATCCTCCCGCAATCTGAGGGTGAATTTCAGTGCTAACACATTGGTAAAGGGAAGGTACCATTCATTTCCATTTCCTTTTTCCCCTTTAAACTTTACCAGATGATTTCTTTCCTTGAGTGACCTAGAGAGAGGGGTTTCTTTTACCTGGTCTTTTTACCCTTCATCAACCAACTAGGTCATGGTACGTCTCCCTTGGATTGAATTTATTTTCTCCTAAATAGATATAGGTATCCTATTGGGGTGAAATTGATAGGAATACCTCTGTGTTACGTCAATCTAGGCCTACTTGCTTATGATCTCAATCATTTAGCTTTCCCCTGATAAGTTGACAGTTTCCCTCTAATTTCTTGTTAATCCCTTCTCAGACCCCAGGGAGTGATGACATCCAAGTTAGTCAACCCTCAGATTCTTTGAGTTAAACGTTTGAGTCCTTGACCTCTCATAATCCTTTTTTGAGATGGATTGATCACTTTTATGGAGGCGTGACTTGGCATGATTTTTTCCCTCCCTCTCGCCTCCATGATCTAGACACGACTTTCTATGATATGATACATTCTCTAACTCATGTTATTTTTGTGCTTAACTTGTCATTGTTTTGGTTTATGATGAAGCACAGAGGCATATTTTATGAGGCATTGCTAGGATGGTTCCACTTGTTATATGACTACACCTAGCATTCAACCAACGGGTAAGTAGAAATAGGTAGGCATTTACATTCATTGTGCAAACCATTGTATATCATTCTAGTATAGTTGTAGTTGCATTTCCATATTTTTTTTCTACATTATGTATATATGTATGTTCATAATCATATGTTAGACTAGAGAAGATTTATTTGTTTATTGTATCATATATGGAAAAGGGGTGATATCACCACCCTAAGGATTTCTAATTTCTTTCATTGAGATTTAGAAGGCATGGGTCATACTAGAGATGATGAGGTTCTCATGCACTCTATGGTGAGCACATGTCCCTACTTTGGAGCCAAATGTTATCCCCTAGCCTAGGGATAAATAAGGAGATCATGTATCAAGTCCCATAGGTCATATACATGGAGTACCGAGAGCCAGACAACTTAAGAATGGCCCTAAAGGGCCCCTCTTTTATTCATTGCATTCCACATATCGCTAACAACAGTATCCATCACATCAGCCTGGTCCTAAAGTAGCAGTAAGTCTTGCTCCATGAGGTAATGAGTTTGGGTATCATGGTATGTATCACTCTAATTTTCTAAGAGCCTGAACATGTTGTATTGAATCCTTCTTAATTTCATGACATTTTCTTGGAAATTATGGTGTTTGCCTCGTTCAAACATGGGAGGGTGACACAGTTCCATATTAAGTTGATTTCTCTTTAGGATGGGATTCTACTGGGTGGATGTTTGAAGAGTCATCGTTCATTCCCTCCATACTAACCACTTTCCATATTTATTCCTTCCATCTCCCCTTTCCTTTTAGGGCATTGGGATTGGATACACTAGGAAGGGTTGTACCTTACCTCATGTGAAGAAGGGGATAAAGACCAAGAGGGTAAAAGTAGATGGCAAGAGTTAAAATCCAATTTTGAAACCTTCGAGGTTCTTAACCCAAGGATACTTGAGAAAGAACTGAAAATCTTCTCAGTAAGAAAATGGGACCCAAAAAATAACATAAACACTCAAGGTACTAGTTGATGGATAAGAGGTCTCATCACAAGCCGACCTATTGTGACCATGGGAATGTAGTTCTATGACATTACCACCTATCTAGTCACCAAACTAGGGTAGTGTCTATTGGTGGCATAACCAAGAGAAAGGGGGCCTCATCACAAGCCAACCTTCTCATTTCCGTGAAATGTTTGTGCATAATGATGTCACCTCTGGTCATCAAGTGAGGACAATGACCCTCAACTTTTCCCTTGAAGAAAAAGAGAAAATGATAAAAAGAAATAAAGCTAAGAATAGATGGAAATGAATGGGATAGCAAACAATTGCAGCCATGACACAATGCACCTCACCCTCCACGAAGGCACCTACAAGTAAGACTCTACATTTCCCTATTATCACATGCACCCCATCCCCAAATATTTACCCCATGCCACCTCATACACTTACATGACTTGGACTAGACTCCACCTAGAAAACGCCTCAAACTTAAGAGATATTATCCCAATAGGACACCCTAAGACCCTCTCCAAACTTGACTTGACAAATTGCATAACATATTTGAGCATTTGTTTGGGGTTAAGAGGGGTTTGATGCACATCTTTGGGTAATTTAATTATTAGATGTGATTTACATGTTATGATCCTTGTGACTTATGAAACCCTAGAGACCGTACTTGTTGCCTCTGCAGGACCATTTCTGGTGGACATATACACATGAGGGAATGATTAGCTTAGTCATTCATGGGGGGCTCAAAGCCAACAGATGGACGTTGAAACCCTAGTCAGGGGGTAAGAAGAGACTGAAGGCTTGCACTAAAAGAAGGAAGGGTTTTTCCTTTGCAGGCACTGTGGAAGACCTTGAGCTAGGTTTTCATGCTCCTCCCACCTAAAAATTGGCCTTGGGATGCCTTAGATGTCACCTCAACAGCCCTAGACATCACCTGTCAGCTGGGGCTATCACCTTGGAGGCATTCATGAGGCTATTGGAACATGTGGGAAAATGTTAGGCCTTTGGCAGCCCAACGTTTCATCTCCTTTTCCCAACGTCCCACACTTGAGGCCCAACGTCACCCTAGATGGGCATGACGTCACCTTTGGAGGCCTATTTTGATGCTTATTGAATTTGTTTGGGTAAAAAATAAATTTTGTTGTAAACTAGCCAGGTTGGCCTTGATATTTTGACCTAAAATAATTAAAGGTCAAACTTTGGTATAAATAAACACAATGTGACATTCATTTTCATCATAACTCATCACACACAAGTGGTGGTCTAAAATTTTCTCCCTCTTTAAGGGTCATTGGCTGAAAGAACTAGTGTGCATCTCTTGGGAGAGCTTTGTGGTGGTGTTTTTTGTCATTTTTCATGGTGGAATGGTCTTCAACTAGGGTTTGACTTGATTATTCTTGGTGAAGTAAATAGAAAATATGCATTTTTATTCATGCAATGGATGTTTGTGGTGAAATGTACTTGTTTCATGTCTAAGATTATGAAATTGCTTGTTTAAACCCTAAGGGAGAAACAAAAAATGCTTCTTTCTCCCTATAACTCCTCTACTAGCTTGATCTTGCCAATTATACATTTTCTTGGGAATGATTATTAGAGCCCTAAATTTCTATCTCTCTAGTAATCTCATTCTAATCACCAATTAATCGTCTTTCAAAAAAACTAAGGAAGGAAGGTATGCTAGGGACTAGAAGTGCTTACTCTCTATCAAAACCTCCCTTAAAGGTTTAGATGCTTGAGGCCTTGAAGTGCCAACACCTCTTGCATATACCCCTTCCCTTAGATAATCATTATCATTATTTTATTTCCCAGGTGATATTGTTACTATTATTGACTCCATAAACCCCTAAAGGGCATTGATTTCTATACTCTTGTGGATGAATGAGATCAAAACAAACTTTCAAACTATCTTCCACAAACCCTCACTAACACTAATATTCATACTCATGTTTCTATAACTGTTGTTGCATCCTTTATTTTGCATCCCTAATCAACATACTAACCTCCAAAACTAACCCAGAAATTGGCACTATCCTAGGTGTTATCATCCCAAGGCTCTATTATTCTAAGTCCAAAATTTTGAAGTATTTGAAGGTTGTTTCTTCTATTGTAACTATTGTTACAACCATCATTTCATCCCCTTAACAAGCCTTAAACTATCCAGTAAACCACCCAACATTTGTATTAGGCAAGTTACTATCAATATATACTAAAGTGAACTAAGTACCTTTTCTGAAGTGGTTTTGTTGATGTCATAATTACTATTTTACTGTTGTTACAAGTGTTTTGACATCTTATTGAAGTCACTTATTGAATTATTTTAAATATTGAAATTGTGAGTGACAAGGTACTATAAAATTTGCAAAGTCGTTATACCCTTTTTTCATTTACAACTTGCAATTTCTGGATATGTTGTTGTTGCTATAAACTCTATATTTTGTCTGTATGTAAGATTCTTTAAGTAGCATATTTATGTCTTGAATTCACTGATTTGAAACATTGACATCATTGCTTATTGCTAACGTTTGTTGTTTCATTGGTAAAGGGAAGGTACCATTCATTTCCATTTCCTTTTTCCCCTTTAAACTTTACCAAATGATTTCTTTCCTTGAGTGACCTAGAGAGAGGGGTGGGTTTTATCTGGTATTTTTACCCCTCATCAACCAACTAGGTCTTGGGATGTCTCCCTTGGAGTGAGTTTATTCTCCTCCTAAATAGAAAGAGGTATCCTATTGGGGTGACAGTGATATTACTACCTCTGTGTTACGTCAATCTAGGAATACGTGCCTTTAGTCTTTGGGAAAGTATAGATTGTATGATAACAATGCACACCTTGTGAAGACTGGGAGCAGATTTTGTGGTGAAATGAAGCACTTGGACAGGGTGGGTGATCACATAACTCATCACAGATTTCATCGCAGAACATGTCATAGAATTTCTCGTAGAGTCAGACTTGGTTAGTTGACGTTTGACAGAGTTAGAGTTATTTTTTGAATGGAGCACTTGTGCAAGGTAGATTAACACAGGATCTGGTGCACAACTTTTCACAGAGATAACCGCAAAAGTGATCACAAAAGAGAAACACAAAGGGTGATTGTGGAAGTGATTGTGAAGAGGAGCAATTTTGGGTTGCAGCAAGGTGAATTACTTGGGTGCATTGGACGACTTGGGGTGACCTAGATCATCTTCACATAATATAGTTTGGCATGCTTCCATCATGATGTCTTTGAGTCATGTATTGTCAAGAACATTAGTTGAGTTGAGTTGTCTTGATGGTGGGTTGACCACATCCTTCAGAAGAGATGGCTCTTTGTAGAGTTACAAAAGTTAGTTAGAAACAATTATGACTTGGCAGTCAGGTGGTGGGGGCATGATGCCTTGAAGAAAAAGAATTCAAGGTGAGGAGATGGAAACAAATTGGAGATGAGTTCAGCCAGTTGTGTGTGAAGTTTGGGAATCAGATGAATTTTTGAAGTGGATGGATGGGCTTAGCCTTGTATCATAGTAGACAGTGATTAAGGTGAGTTCATGCAGAGAGTCAGTTGTTTGGGAAAGTAGAGGCCTGAGACAACAGGATTAGAATATATTTGAAGTGAATGATGTCATTGGAAAGGTATGGTTGGTTTCAAGTTCTTGCATTATGAAGTGTTGTCATGAGTTATTTGAAGGGAAGACACATGAATTGGTGGTTCAAGTGCATTCCATTTCCTCAGTGAAAACTGATAGACTTGAGTCAGGTGGTGACTTGACATGACGCGACAACAGTGTCAAAGTTTGGATTCTTACAACAGGTGCAAGAGAGGTTTATTCCAAGAGGTGGGAAAGGAGTCAACCAAGAATTGTTGGAAGTAAACATAAATGGGAATAATGTAGACCAAGTGACTTGGGTGGTGTTCTCTCTCCTTTGGTATGGGAAATTGGATGAGGTATAATACACCATGGTGACTTGCAAACGATTATGTGATGACCCAAAGATCTGGTGGGGAGTTTTGGTTGAGGTTCGCATAGTTTTGGTGCGAACATGCCTAAAGCATGGAAGTTATTTGATGTGACTCATTCTACTTAGAGAGATGTGGATAGTTCATTGGGATGTTTTGAGGAGTTAAGGCATGTTGGACACACTCATCACATATGTTGAGTTACATTGAGGTGACTTAACAAAAGGAGGTGAGTTGAGGACTTGCCTTCGTTTGGAGTATTATGCAGACAAGAATATTGTAACATGAAGAGATCACTTGGACTTGTGCATTTCTCTTGCTTTGGGAAGATGTTTGAGGGTGAAGCCTAACCATTCTAATGCATAGAGAGGTAGGTGTTGCATCATGGTTGGGTAACAAATTTGTTATGCAAAGGTAGTCTGGACGTGTCATCCTTGTAGTAGATTGGTTAATTGTGCCATGAGGAGGACAATGGAGTTAAGTTATAGAAGAAGACTTTGTTTTGGGGTGACTTCATAGTGCAACAAGGTGAGGGTAGACCTTGCCTTAGTCTGGGATCGTTGTGCAGATGGACTGAATTGTGAAAGGAAGTGACCAATTTGTGCATGAGGGTGTGCAGTCTCAAGAAGCGTGATGGTTAACTAGTTCATGAATTGGGTGAGAATAACATCATGACAAGGGTGTCAAGTGTACGAACGCACCAGTAGCTTCGAAGTGCAACACTTACACATTGTGGAGGATATCTTTGACAATGTTCAAATGATGGTAGTAGTGATGAGGCAAGGATGGACACTTTCCATAGTCTTTAGAATTGGTTAGAGTGATGGATATGCGACAAAAAATACTAATTTCAGGCATGGGGAGGCACATCTCAAGACTTGGATGTGACAATTGGATTGACCACTCGACTAGTGTAGGACATGAGATGCGCAATGTGAAAATACATAGAATAATTCATTGAAGTATGGGCACACTAGAAAGATCACACGAGTTAAACACTTAGGAGAAATTTTGAAGTGAAGTGGACAAGAGTTAGTTGTAGCAAGTAGTGACATTAGCATCGAAACTGAACAACAGTGAGGAAACAACAATGCAGCGAGATAGTGAAACAAATTTGGGTGACTTTCATCTTTGGAGTTGGATGAAGAAACCTCATGGACTGAGGCAACAGATCATGCAAAGTTGTGTGAAGTAAATTTTAGTTTATGGAAACTTGGGGTTTCTGGTTGGCATGAAATTTGGGGTTTCTAGTAGACTTAGTTGCAACGAAGGAATGAGTTGGGCGAAGATTTTGAGATCACAAATGTTTTGGATGTTGTCGAGGACATCAATGAATTGAGATGGGGGACGATATAAGCCCTTGAGAGATCATCTCGAGTGTGCACACTTCCACCAAATTCTGAATCATGTAGGAAATAATATCGGTACGAATGAAGAAATGGACGTCTTCATATAGAGAGGAGTTAGGGTTCCTTGGAACATGACATGTCAAGGGACAAATCCACCCAAGTTTCCTTGCAATGAAAGTTAGACAATGCTTCAATTAAATGGATGGGATGCACCAAGGTTGGGTGTGTCGGTCCCAAGGAGCACAATGGTTGAGATCGCATGGGTTTGTTTGGGAAACTGGGTTTGCAAATGGGTGTGACGATTTGTTTGGACATGCGTTCAAAAAGGGTTGTGACACTTCCAAAGGACATGAAAATTTGTGATGGTGACCTTTGGAGAGCCTATAAGAGAATAACGGTGCACAACCAAGTGTAACGACCTCCTCGTTTCGACAACAACTCTGATAACAGGTGAATTTTTTATTTTTTTTTTGTGTTTAAGCTGTGTGCGCGCGTGTAGAAGTAACAGACACACTTGAATCTACGTCACCACTCGACAACCAACAAGACGCAACCACGATGTTCATCACAAGAATACTGAAAGCACACAACGAGTCACTGCAAGCAATAAACGACCATAGACACAAGGCGCACAACGCAAACATTTAACGACATACTGGGTTATGCACAGTACGAACACAGAGGGAAGGATCCATAGTAGTAGATCTTACTATTTCTACACAGGAAAGAAGGGCGTTTAATCTTAGTTCGCTTCTCCAGCGAGAGAGAAGGTCAGATAGGCTCCTGGCCGACAGCTCAGGCAGAAACTAGTAATCTCCGTCAGGTGTGTCGCAAGAGTGGAAACCCTGCCTTTAAAGGGCCCGAGACTCTTGATACGGAACTGGATTCTTTACATGAAATAATCGCACACACAGACATATCTCCTAAGGTTACCTGGGGGTTTCTACATCCCACCCGAAAAACAGTCCCAACACACGGAAGGTTTATCAACTAAGTACAACTTTATCTACAAGGAACAACACCCTCATTACAGACTCAGAAAATCTATTGTACTTAAATTAGGGTTATTACACCGTAAATGTTTATTAATAACAATAAAAGTTACAATAACACTGCCATGAAATATTAAACACCTTACATTTATATCACATATCCGGGCCATGATTTACAATTACAATCCCTCTTATATGCTACAACCATAAGATTTACAATGACCTTACTAGATAGAAACATTCAAATAAACATGAGGAACTCACAACTCGATGTCATTTAAGATCATAAATTTCATTAATAATGCCATAATAACAACGCCATTCCTTCTTGTAAGTTATCTACCCAAACTACACTCTATACTATATCGCAAAACAATACCCTTACATATTTTAGAACAATGTGAACCATAGCATTACCTTTACATATCACCTTAACAATAAAAATTACAGTCACCCAACATTTGATCACCGTGTCAATTTACATTATTCACAACAGTAAAATGGTAGTAACAATTCCACTAAAATGACAATACCCTTACCCTATGGGAAATATATAAAGATAACCTCATATTTATAATTAATGTCATAATTAAAATAACAATGTAACATCATGGTTAAAAACTGTCAGTATATAAAGATGACAATGTTTAAAAAGGACACATTTAAAAGTATCAAAATTAAAAAGGCAATATATAAATTAGCGATATTTTTTTTTAATGGCAAAATTTAAAAAGGCAAAACTCATACCGTTCTACTGAAACATTACTTATTTTGGACTGAACATTGAGTCAATACTCATATCCGACAGTCATAAATAAGACCCATTATAACCAACACAGTTATATTGAATGTCATTAATGGGTACAGGGGCGCCATCCATGCTCAGGAATGGGCAAGTAAACGCAGACCAAGGTTATTCAAACACAATCAATGTGGGCACAGAAACTGATGTTACAGCAAACGTAAACACACAACCATTAAGACGCGATCAATAAAATGCAGAACTGGAATTCGAGGCCGGTAACACTAACCATCAATCGCTGGGATATACAACAAACGCAGAATATGTTAAAAGTCAATCCTAACGTTGTATGAACAGACATAATTGAAGGAGGATTGCTTGTTGAGGTAATGGTCGAAAAAAACTCAGAAAATAATCAATTGATGATGCACCGCTTGGTGGCTGGGCAAATCGCATGCGGAGATAAGGTTTATAATATTCCGATTCTGTAGGTGAAAATCCAAGCAGTGCCCAGGTTCAATCGCAGATATGGGCGTCGAGGTAAATCAACACAGTCAACCGTTTTATAAAGAGCTGAGGGAGATCAACACAGTCACAGTTTGGGGAAACGCACATCAGTCACGGTTTGGGGCAAACGCACACAGTCACAGTTTGGGGCAAACACACACTAGTCACGGTTTGGGGCAAACACACCCAATCATAAGGAAAACACCCACTGTGTAAATTTTATAAATGACAGTCATAAGGAAAATGCCCTCTGTGTAATTTTTATAAATACACCCAAGAGAAAGGTAAAAACAAAATGACGGTAAGTTAATAAAATGAAATGCCCACGGAAAATAAAGAAAACGCCCAACGAATTTAAACACCACGAAAACGAATGCAGAAATGCCAACAAATTCCAGAAACGCCCAACGAAATCCAACACCACAAAAACGATTTCTTCAACTGATCGAAGGAAAAATAAAATAAAAATTTGCCAAACACTCATACAGACGAATGCCAGATCTAAACCAGATCAACTGATCTTAGAAATAAAAAAAAATGCCCATCAAAAGTCCCAGAGCGAATGCCAGATCTAAATGCCACATCAACTGATCTTAGAATAAAAATCGCCGAACAAAAATGCCAGAACGAAAGCCAGAGAGGATTGCCATTTCAAGTTTTAAATCCATAAAATATCCAGCAAACGAGATCACCAGAACCAATATTTCAGAACATCTTACCCAAACAAAAGTTTTCCAGAAACAATATCACTGTAACATACAAAAATGAAATACAACAGCTGAAGAACCATCTTTACTATAAAACATCATAATCGCCGAAGTAAACAACTAGGCATTATACTCTACTAAACACATGAGCATACCGTTTCCTTAACGCCCGCCTCGATGACGTCCGCGCGCTCCGTGCCGCTCCTGCTCGCCGACCGTCGCGACTACATCGGTACGTCCCAGCCAAACGCTAGGGGTACTCTGCTTCCCCCTTAGCCCCCCAAGCCACAAAGGGGCCACACAAGATCCAGAAGATAAGTCTAGCTTCTCAGCTCGCCTCGCAANCAGTCACCCAACATTTGATCACCATGTCAATTTACATTATTCACAACAGTAAAATGGTAGTAACAATTCCACTAAAATGACAATACCCTTACCCTATGGTCAATATATAAAGATAACCTCATATTTATAATTAATGTCATAATTAAAATAACAATGTAACATCATGGTTAAAAACTGTCAGTATATAAGGATGACAATGTTTAAAAAGGACACATTTAAAAGTATCAAAATTAAAAAGGCAATATATAAATTAGCGATTTTTTTTTTAATGACAAAATTTAAAAAGGCAAAACTCATACCGTTCTACTGAAACATTACTTATTTTGGACCGAACATTGAGTCAATACTCATATCCGACAGTCATAAATAAGAGCCATTATAACCAACACAATCATATTGAATGCCATTAATGGGTACAGGGGCGCCATCCATGCTCAGGAATGGGCAGGGAAACGCAGACCGAGGTTATTCAACGCAATCAATGTGGGCGTAGAAATCGATGTCACAGCAAACGTAAACACACAACCATTAAGGCGCGATCCAATAAAACGCAGAACTGGAATTCGATGCCGGTAACACTAACCATCAATCGCTAGGATATACAGTAAACGCAGAAGAGGTTAAAAGTCAATCCCAACGCTATATGAACAAACATAGTTGAAGGCGGATTGCTTGTTGAGGTAAAGGTCGAAACAAACTCAGAAAATAATCAATTGATGATGCACTGCTTGGTGGCTGGGCAAATTGCATGCAGAGATAAGGTTTATAATATTCCGATTCTGTAGGTGGAAATCTGAGCAGTGCCCAGGTTCAATCGCAGATATGGGCGTCGAGGTAAATCAACACAGTCAACCGTTTTATAAAGAGCTGAGGGCCATCAACACAGTCACGGTTTGGGGCAACGCACATCAGTCATGGTTTGGGGCAAATGCACACCAGTCACGGTTTGGGGCAAACACACCCAGTCATAAGGAAAAGACCCACTGTGTAAATTTTATAAATGACAGTCATAAGGAAAACACCCACTGTGTAATTTTTATAAATACACCCCAGAGAAAGGTAAAAATGAAATGACGGCAAGTTAAAATAAATGAAATGCCCACAGAAAATAAAGAAAACGCCCAACAAATTTAAACACCACGAAAACGAATGCAGAAATGCCAACAAATTCCATTATTGCCCAACGAAATGCCAAAACGAAAGCCAGAGAGGGTTGCCATTTCAAGTTTCAAATCCATAAAATATCCAGCAAACGAGATCGCCAGAACCAATATTCAAAACATCTTACCCAAACAAAAGTTTTCCAGAAACAATATCACTGTAACATACAAAAATGAAATACAACAGCTGAAGCAACATCTTTACTATAATACATCATAATCGCCGAAGTAAACAACTAGGCATTCTACTCTACTAAACACATGAGCATACCGTTGCCTTAACGCCCGCCTCGATGACGTCCGCGTGCTCTGTGCTGCTCCTGCTCGTCGACCGTCGCGACTACACTGGTACCTCCCAGCCAAATGCTAGGGGTACTCTGCTTCCCCCTTAGCCCGCCGAGCCGCAAAGGGGCCACACAAGATCCAGAAGATAAGCCTAGCTTCTCAGCTCGCCTCACAAGGCTGAGCTACCACTCCAATCCGAGCTGAGAAATCCCAACTCCTCACAAGCAATCAGTCAAGCCACAATCCGGCAGCGTAACGTTACACTTACAACCCATCTTTTTCTTCCTCCTCTTCCCTTTCTTTTATAGATTTTTGAGACCCACCCTTGCCGTAAATCACATTTAATTTAAGTTTTAATGAAAACCCTCTAAAAATTCTCTATCTTACAAGTGTCACTCATCCCCCACGTTTCTCCAAAATTATTTTCTTTAATTTATTAAAAGCTCATT
>SNQJ01S0074820.1:18273-31324 GCA_010110895.2 Picea sitchensis | reverse complement strand
TAGGCTTAGGACTTAGATTCCGAGTTAGGCAAAAATTGGTTAGGAAAGTTGTTTAAGGATTTCTTAAGGCGTTAATGTCTTAGGGCCATCTAGGTTTGTTTCTTCCATCAACATCAATGCGACGTGCCCTTCAGGACGCACCACGTGATCCAAGGGTGCCACTCGCCTCATTTGTTTCCTTTGTGCGACGTGCCCTTCAGGATGCTCCACGTGCTCCAAGGGTGCCACTCGCCGACTTGTGTTTCTTTTGCATGACGTGCCCTTCAGGATGCACCACGTGCTCCAAGGGTGTCACTCACTGACTTGACTGATTGGTAGACATATATAACCCCTGGAGTCAACACTCCTCCAAGTGAACTTGTGGGAGACTAAGGGATCTAAGGAATAAGGCCCCCGCCTTATTGTGTGCCCCTTAGAATCATCATGAGTGACTGTCGCAGTCTGCCCCCACGACATCGTGGATCCTCTCGAACTAGGTAATCGTTAACCTACAGTTCGATCCACGACGGGAGTGCTAGTAGGATGTGGCAGGGCTACTGTCCACACCTCTCCCTCAACCTCTATGGAAATCGTGTGTGTGGCCCCTTTACTCCATATGTGAGTCTGGTCGGCAAGCTATCGTCAGCCTGCATCATCAACAATCATGTCAGAACATGTCAATTATCAAATCATCAAATCAATGAAATATCACAGTACATAAATCAACCCAATTAGCACACTCCCTGACTCAATCCGGAGTTCAAGGGGTTCCACCGATGCCTCTGCATCATCAAGGTCCAAAAACCTGCACACTCAATAAAACTGAGTCAATAGCACCTGTCTACATCAAATAGTAAATCTTCATGTCGTCTATCATAACGCATCATAATCAAGTATAAATGTTTTAACATCAGAAAAGTCCAGATCACTTGCAAGCAAGTGTCCTCAAAAAATAAGTTTTCTCAGTGCGCCAGAGCGGGATGTTACACCAAGGAAGTAAAATTTTGGAAAGAACTTAGAGATAAGGAGATCTCTGTGATTTTGAGGAAGATGAAGAGGAGAATATCCCTCAAGGAGCCAAGTTACTCCACTCTGGGAGGACTTATGATGCCTTGAGTAGGAGGGTTCGATGGATAGATCTAGGTGAATTTCTCTTGGGAAGATTTTTTCTAAGTCTGAAAAAACAGGCTTGTTGAGGCATGTGTGAGGCAAAACCAAAATCTGTGAAGTCTATGGAAACAAAGAGGCAAAGTCTATATAAAGGAAGAGACAACCCGTCTACGATTGAGGGAATGTCTAAGGTGCACCACAGGTGGTTGCAGAGATGGTTGTGATAGAGAGTCTTGTGGTGAGTGATCTTTCCATGAGTTTCTTGGTGAGGTGAGGCAAGTCATTTGACTCTGTCGAAGTTTGACACCAAGTCAGTAGTGCTCATGGTGTAATTGTTCTTCTATAGAAAAGACTTGGTCTGTTGTTAGGCACGGTTCATGCCGCCTACACTATATCTATTTTTATCTTTCATTTGATCCATTTTTTTTCTCTTGGCTTCTCATGTTCATAGATGTATGCTTAAAAAGGGATAAGTGTTAAAGAATTTAATGAATGTCTAAGCATACAAGAGTTGCACTAGAGTAGGAGCGTGACTTGTTGATAGCCTAGAAAAGAGTATGGGTATGATATAGGTGAAGAGGAATAGCTTGAATGAATTAACCTTGGTGTTTCCAAACATCCAATTGTGATATGTTGCAGTGTCGCATGCCCTTAAGAGGTGCACAATCTCAAGGAATGCTCTAGGGATATGACAGACCATGATACAATGAACATGTTGAAGAATTTATTGAGGTGATAAAATTCAATTTTCATAATGCACAAATTAGATGGTTTCATTTATATTTAGTCCAACATCTATGTTTGGGAATTGATCATCAATTAAATACACACATCATATTAAATATAGAAATTTATCTACAATTAAGGTGAACAATGAAAATTGAAGAAACTTCAACCATTAATCTTCATATCGTTGACATTGTTTATTGTCCAATAATTGATCATCATATAAATACATACATCGAAATTGATTTATATATTTAGGGTAGAGGAGGACGATTGAAGAAGCATGAGCCACTATTTTAACAAAGTTACATATCAAACATTTTTAACATTAATTTATTTTTTATTTATATCAGGCATTTTTTATTTAGTAATTTTATCGATTATTATTGGTAATCGATGTTTTTTTTAAGATATAGGGGAATCGATAACTTGTCGTTGTTGATATTACCTGGATCAGGTCCAAGTTCATATCTGATTGGCTTCCACTATAAACCCTAGGTCAGTGTCAACATCCTACAAGCCGGCGCCTAGTAGAAACTTCTGACTTAGAAAGGACCACACCCATAAGGGAATTCCACTCAAGGGTGGTGCCTATCCTTATAAACTTATAAAAATGGTGAACATGTCACTTATAGGACTTTAACCCTAGTTGAGAGGAGCTATAAACCCTGGAATTTATTGATCAATCTATGTTAATTTAAATTTATGAAAACTTGTTAAAAACTGTTGATACTGAGAGGGGGGTGAATCAATATCGAGTAAAATTTAAACACTTTTTCAACTTATACGTCAACCATATTATATATTGAGTCATACCCAATGAACAATGAGCAATAGTAGAAGAGTTACATCAATACACCACAATACACCATGCACAATATATGAGAAGTAATCAATAGTTATTTTTCAAGGGAATTAATGACTTCCCAGGGAAGCTACAGCTTCCAAATATAAAGGGACGAATAAACCAAAAAAAGGAAGACACAATCCTCCAATATCAAGAGAGGATTGACCTCTCTATCCTTTCACCTTCCTTCCACTGAAGGATATATGAGAGATAATAAAACTTTACATTAAATTATCACCATCAACCAACCATCACATAGAACCTAGTAATGATGCCTAAGAATTCTCCAATTTCTAAAATCCATCACTTATATGAATAGTCTAATCATTTAGATGATATTCCTTAATTTATTCTATGAAACTCCTTCAATTTTCACTCCTTGAATCCTCCCAGAAAAAGGAGCTATAGAGAAACTAGCAGACCTTATTCAATTATGGCTTATTCAGTAGAGAAAACGTGTACAAAATGCCCCACACTCAATATTTAACATCAGATTCTAAAATTAGGAAAAAAGAAACTAAATCCTGTATTATTTCGAATGGAAGCAGTCTCACTTAATTTGGATTCTCTATGAAGAATTTATGAGTTTTTTACCTGGAACACTTGTTTACGATTAACTTCAGGATTAGTCAAAACCTTATCTTCCATAGAGTGTATCTCCAAAAGTGTAGTGAATCAAGATATTAAATTTTTACAACATGTGCCTTGATATGTATTCTCAATAGCCTCTGAGTTTCACCATCTAATCGTTCTAGAAACAAAGTTATATAGAAAATGGTAATATGACCTGTAAATAACATATGTTAGAACACATCACCAAAAGACTTCATCCTCCCTTTAAATTCAACCTTCTTTACTTCTGATTTCCTCGGAAAATCGAATTATATCTCCTTGCTCATTAATAAACTTGCGTTTATTGGAAAATTAATGTATAATGAGATTTGTTTATACCCTTTATGTCACTACCTTTTAACATTAGGGTTGACATGTAAATTCTGCTTCAATTCACATTGTCGTATTCAAAAATTCATTTCTCCTCAACCGTGAGGATCCATGTGATGTGCCACATACCACCGGAAGAGGAATGACTTATACTATTTATCAATGGGTATTGTATCTACATTTGTAATTTCCTTCATGTCTATCTACTTTGATCAACTATGGGGTCCAAAATCCAATGGCTAAGGTTGACATCAATGACAACAACCAATCTTCCAACACTCTCCCCCTTTGTCATTGATGGCAACACTCATGCTCCCCATGTCATCATGCTCCCAATTTCTCTCCCCATTTTACATCAATGGAAAATGGTGGGGATTCTCCCCTTGATTTCAATGGAAAAAGGTAACTCTCTTCTTTGGGGCTGCTCCCCTAAACATATAGCACTTCATATCACTTCATTTTTCTTTCCGGTCTTCTGGTCTTTTTCTTCCTTCAAGGTATTATGTGTGTCTTAAAACTTTTTTATCTTCTCTTGGTCTAGGATTTATATATTACTTGGTATTCTGGTTGTAGTTGCAACCAATCTTCCTGAACCTTCTTCTTTGATTTTGCATCTTCGTGAATCAAACGTGAGAGTATATCCTTGATCACACATTTTGCTTAAACTAAGGAGATTATGCTTCAGATCTTCAACCAATAGTACATTGTCTACTTTTATATTTTCACTTACAATATTTACTAACCCTTTTGCAAGTATTTTGGTAGATGAGTCATCTCCAAAAGAAATATTTCCACCCTTTCTATTCAAGAGTGTGAATTTGTTTTCATCCCCGGTCATGTGTGAAGAACATCCACTGTCTATGTACCATTCAGCTTCTTCTTTACATTATTCAGAGATCAATGCTATTTGACAATCTTCATTTTTTGGAATTTCTTTCTTTCTCCATATTGTGGTTGGCTTAGGGACATCAAGAATAGAAGCATCTTATTTGATATCTCTGCAATTTCATTCTTTGTGACCAAGATTATTACATTTGTATCATACAATATTTTGGTCCATCAATGGGGAAAATGGATTATAACTTATGATGACAACTCCATGAGAATTTCCATATCTACTATTTACACCATTCGGGTTTCTTGCATAGTTGTTCCTTTCATTGATTCTACAATTGATTTCTTTGTGTCCAAAATTTCCACAAGTATAACAATCACCAAGAAAAATATTTTCATACATGTTATAAGAGGGGATTCTTGGTGTTTCATTCCTTCTTAATCTTGATCTTTGATTTCTATCATTCCTAATGAGAGATGGTCTTCTATATTTATCTTCAACTTCTTCTAGAGTGTTGGTTCCATCCTTTTCATCTTCCTTCAAATTGGCATTGTATCCTCGTCATGTCTTGTCATTTGGTGATCTTTGACTTCTAAGGATTTCATCTAACTTTTCAGTGCTTCTTTCAAACTTCTCCAACTTCTCTTTTGTCAATATTATTTCTCCTTTATGTGATCCAATTCTTCTTTCAATTTCTCATAATCTTATAATTGTTCCTTCAAGCTATCAATAATCTTTTCAAGCTTATAATTCTCTTCTTCACAAGTACTCAGTTCGCTTCTTAATTTTCTATTTGTGTTTCTGCGCTTGCTATTTTCAGTTTCTACATCCTTCAATTTTCCAAGAATCTCATCTTCTTGTTTGCTTTCTGTGTTTTTTTTGTATCCCCGAAAAGAATCAAATCTTGTTTCTTCATCAAATTCTTCTTCAGAAGTGACTTCTTCCTCTTTAGAATTCTTGTGATCATCATTATGGGTTTCTTTAGTTATGAAGATGAATTCTTTTTCATAATGGCATATTTAAGAAATATGTCCTACTCTACCACAATTAAATAATTTGAGAGGAGACTTACCGTTGTATCTGTCAGATCCCTTCTGAAATCTTCTTACAAAATTTGTTATTTCTTCATCAAGGTCACAATTTTAACTTTCTTATTCCTTGTGTTTCATGTCTTTTTCTTCTTTATGGATTTAAAGGACGCTTCCCTATCTGGCTGGTCAACTTCTATACATGTTCTCATTTCATATGCTAAGAGACACCCATGTAATTCATCCATTGTCATTTTGGTCAAGTCCTTAGTTTCCTCAATGGAGGAGACCTTATCATCATATTTTAAGAGGATTGATATTAACACCTTTTGTACAACCAAAGATTCATTTAGCTCTTATCTTAACCCTCTAATAGTATTGAAAAATTCATCAACTTTGAGAAAATAGGTTGCAATATCTTCCTTTTCATCCATCTTCAAGTTTTCAAACTATGCTCTATGTCATTGAATCTTGACCTGCTTGACTTTAGGATCACCTTCATAAATTATTTTGAGTTTGTCCCATACCTCTTTAACTATGTTGCAACTTATCACTTTTCTTGCAATAGTTGGTGTCAATGCTCCTAGAATAACATGTCTGGATTTTGAATTTCAACTCATTGACTTCTTATCATTTGGATTAGTTAGAGCATTCTTTGGGATTACATATCCATTTAGAACTATGTACCAAATATCCACTCCCAAAGTTGTTAAGTAGGTATGAAATCTATCACTCCAATACAGGGATGATTTTAAGGATGGAAATTTATTTTAAAATGTATAAACCTTGGCGACTCTTACTAATCCTTCATATGCCAACTATAAATGATTGGCAATATTTTTGTAAAAATATTCAAATTTCTAAGGATTTTATATAGCTTTTATAAAATTTTGGTCATTTTTAAGGTAAAATAATTTTATCCTATAGAATTTGGGCGAATCATTTTTAAAATAGTGAATCTCGTTTTTGGAAAAAACATGGAAAATTAGCCCATGAGCGAAATTTAGCCCCTAAAATCATCCCTGCTCCAATATGCATCATTTCTTCCATCAAATAGTGGAATCCCATTTGGAATGTGCTCTTCCATTTTTTCTTAGGATCTTCCTTCCAGTGGTTAAACTATACTGAAGGTAACCTGCTCTGATACCAATTGTTGATACTGAGAGGCGGGTGAATCAGTATCAAGTACAATATAAACACTCTTTCGGCTTATACTTTAACCATATAAATGAACAATGATAAATAGTATAAGAGTTACATCAATACACCATGCACAATATATGAGAAGTAATCAATAGTTATTGTTCAAGGGAAGTAATGAATTCCAAGGGAAGATACAACTTCCAAATACAAAGGGAGGGATAAACATCCAAAAGGAAGATACAATCCTCCAAGATCAAGAGAGGTTTCACCTCTGTATCTTTTCCCCTTCCTTCCACCTAAGAATATATGAGAGATAATAAAAAATTACATTAAATTATCACCATCAACCAACCATCACATAGAAAAAGGTAATGTTGCTTGAGACTTCTTCAATTTATGAAATTATTCACTTCTTGGAATACTCTGATCCTCTAGTTGATATTCCTCAATGTATTCTCTGAAACTCCTCCACGTTTCACTCCTTGAATCCTCCCAGAAAATGAGCTATAGATAAAATGATAGACCTTATTCAACTCTAGCTTATTTAGGAGAGTGAACTTGTACAACATGCCTCACGCTCAATATTTAACATCAGATTATGAAATTCAAACACAAGAAACTAAAAACTATATTGTATCCAATGAAATTGGTCTCACTTAATTTGAATTATCTATGAAAATGTTATGACTGGTTTACTCGGAACACATATTTATGACTAGCTTCAAGACTAGTCAAAAACCCTATCTTCCATAGAGTGTATCTCCAAAAGTATAGAGAAACAAGAGATTAAATGTTTACCACTGGTACCTTGATATGTCTTCTCAATAACCTCCTAATTTCACCATATGAATCATTATAGAAACAAATTTATAGCAAAAATGGTAAGATGCCCTATAAATAACATACCTTAGAACACATCACCAAAAGACTTCATCCTCCCTTGAAATTCAGCCTTCTTTACTTCATATTTGCTCAGAAATTCGACTTAGATTTCCTTTCTCATTAATAAACTTGTGTGTATTGAAAAATGAATGTATAATGAGATGTATTTATACCCTTTATGTCACTTCCTTTTAACATTATGGTCGACATGTAGTTTCTGCTTCAATTCACATTGTCATGTTCAAAAATTCATTTATCCTCAACCATGAGGATCCACGTGATGGGACACATACCACCAGAAGTGGCATGACTTATACTATCCAACCATGGGTGTTATATCTGCATGGGTAATTTCCTTCATGTCTATCTACTTCGATCAACTGTGGGGTCCAAAAGCAATGGCTAGAGTTAACATCAATGACAACAACCAATCTTGTAACAAAGACATTGTTAACTTAGTTAATGGTGAAACTTTGATTATTTCAAAAATTCTTAACTAAAATGCCTCTATTTAAATGTGTTATTTTACTTTTAATTTTTTTTTTAAATATTTTTTATTCAATTTAAAATTTACAATTTCTTCACAATAAAATTGTAATATCATCCATTTAAAATGTGATACAAAAATTGTAAAATCTTAAAATGAATTTGTAACTATCAAAATTGTAAGTTAAAATAAATGAAAATATGAAAAATGAAAATGAATCTCATTGCATTAATGTTTTATGAATTTTAGAAATTTATATTGGAATTTGTTTATTGGTTTAAAATATATTAATGGGATTAAATACTTTTTATAAAGGGAAATATTTTGTATGCATTTGTTAAATTTTCGGTATATTTTTAGCATTGGTGGCCCCATCTAGCCACCTAAGGTTGTTATCATTGGTGGCCTCATCTAGCCACCTAGGTTCCTTCATTGGTTTAGCCTAGGTTTCTAAGGAGGGCACCTCTGAGGCCCCTGTGGGAGGGCTTGTCTCTCTATCGAGGCATGGATCTGATAGAAGGACTAGAGGAGTATTGGTTCACGTGACTTCTAAAGGTGATGGTGGTCTAATACAACAATATGTTCCAAACAACTCTGGAGTTCCTCTGGTTCCTCTAGTTTACCCTCCGGTTTAGACCATGTCAACAAATTCAACTAATGGTAGTACTCCTATTCAAAATATGGAGGTGGATGAGGGATACCAATTTAAATATAATAAGTGTAAGGGGGATTCATCCCCTATATATTTGGATAATCCTGCTAGTACTTTGAGCCCATCCCTGCGGGTAAAGTATTTTAAGGAAGTAGTGACCCACTCTCCTAAGTGGGGAGAACCTTCCTTGGTGATGTCTAATAAGTTCAACACTTTGGCCAATCCCTTATTCTTTGATGAAGCTCTCTCTCTTTCCATGGAAAGTGATAGGGATGAAAATCCCAGGGAAGAAGCAGGTTGTTTGAGGAGTTATTCAAAAGGTCAAGCTAGAAATAGTTCTTTTAAAGAAGGTCAAGTCATTCAGATTTGAGCCCCACAATCGCATGAGTTGTGATTGGAATGGCCCATTATCAAGCATAGATCATGTTCAAGGAAGAGGTGGGATGGTGTTATCTATTTTATCGTATCTACATATTTTTGTTACAACTTTAAGGAGTGACCCAAGAAATTGTTGTGTTACTATGTTATTTTATGAGAGATTGTTTGGTTTTTGTTCTGTGTATGCTTCAAACCTTATCCCTACACGTATGCATATTTGGACATGGATGGAGGCCTCTCTTCCAGATGTTGAGTGGATAATTTGCATAGATTTTAACATGGTTGAATAGGATGGTGATAAGGGAGGAGGGGTTGGTTTTGTTAATATTGGTTTAAAGAAGCAGTATTGGTCTAAGTGTAAAGATTCTCTTCAGTTGTTCAACCCCAATTGGGGGAAGAAAGGGGTTGAATATGGTGGATTATTTACTTCGTCCAAATTTATACAGTATCCTTCACGGTTCACGCTAGGGTATATCAGATCTATGGCCCAAGGGATGATGTCTCCTTTTTTGGGAATATGTGTTTGGTTGATGTGCTAATTGCAACTATAGGTTGAAATCACCAAGTCATTATGACTTATATTTAGGTAGTACATTTGGTGGAATACAAACCTTCATCTTTGTTAAAGCTTAATGTTTCTCATTTTGAATTTGTAGATTTCAAGGATTTGTTGCATAGTGTCTGGAATCTTGTTCCTTTTCCTAGGGGGGACAAAAGGGTGGTTTTTATGGTGGATGGAATTCATTCACCATACTATGCAGTTTATGAGGGGATGGGGTTGCATGATTGTGTGAAAGTGTAGGAGAGATCTTCAGGAGGCTCGATAGAAATTAGAAGAGGTGCATATTCTCTTAGAGGAGGACTTTCATAACATCACCCTTTAGGAGGATGTAGCTCAATTTTAAATGGTTGTTTGCGAGGAGGAGTATAGTGCTAGAGGGGCTTGAGTTAGAGCTCGACTACAATAGATCCAAGATAGTGAAGAGGGATCTAGGTTATTTTTTTACTTCTTGAAGGGGAAAGTTGTGGCTGACAAGGTTATTGGTGTACACAAAGAAGATGGGACTCTTGAGATAACCCAACATAGATTCTAGGTATGTTTAGTGATCACATTAAAACTATTTTCTCTAATTACCACTTGTCGGAGTCAGTTGTGGTTGTTATGGATGCTTGTTTCACATTGGTGCCACATCAATTCTTAATTGGAGATTAGGATAGATTGGAAATATATTTTATGAAAGATTATTTTTTTCTTCACTCTCTTCGATACAGAATGGGAATTCCCCAACTATCAATGTTTTTCCTTGTGATTTTTACAAGGAAATGTGGGACACAATGGGGGATGATTTTTGTAATCTTGCACATGAGGTATTTTTCACAAGGTGTTTTTAAAAATCACTTGATCAAGAATTGATCAAGTTTATTCCAAAGAATACAACCAGAGATTCTATTGGTGGGTGGCAGTCGATAACTTGTTGACCCTTTCTTATAAATTTATGGCCATTGTTACTTTCCTCTCCTGTTCAATTTTTTTATCATAATTTTTTATTAGAGATTTGGGCATTCAAAGGCCTCATTCTCTTTCCCTTAAATGCATCTTTGTGGGGTCTTCTTCACTTTCATCTCTAAAGTCTTTTCTATGCTGGTGTTACTTCCTTTCAAGGGTACTTTTGAATCCTCCCTCCTTCACATGTTTTTTATGTTGTTTATCTCGCTAATGTGGAGGAATTTTTTATTACTGGTTTTTTTCATTTTCTCGACTTATGAGAGTTTCATTTTGGTACCTTAGTAGGATTATTTGTCCACATCTGTCTTTTTTCTTGTTTTGTTTACTCCCTAAGTTTCACTTAAAGGGGAGTGTTAGTGTATGTAAACATTTGTTGAACTTATGTATGCTAAAAACTACTTGCTAGGTTGGTATACATTACTTGCAAGATTGGTATATCTTGTTTACTTTCCAAGTTGGTATACATTTCTTCCCAATTTGGTATACCTTGTTTCCCTAGTTGCGCCTAGAGGCGTTTTCTACAACCTAGTAAAATATTCTTATATCAACTTTATATAGAGCGGGTAAAAAAATTGCTTTCTACATCCTAATATGAGGGAGATATGTAATTAATTTTGTGCTTAAAATTGAGTTGACACGTGAAATTTAAAAAAAATATTGATAACAAAAAGTATTTCAATGCCACTCATAAGTAAAATATTTCAATGTCCATCTTAAGTAAAATATTTCAATATCAACTTTATGTGTGTGTGTGTGTGTGTGTGTGTATTGAAAGTAAAAAAATATTACGGTTAAAACATTACAATGGTGTGCTACTCAATATGAAGGAGATGTAAAATTATTTCAATGCTAAACATGGATTTGACACATGGAATTTGAAACAATTATTAATAACAAAAAAAAATTCGATGTCCATTCGTTGTGACATCCACAAGAGGCCACTAAATATCTTGAGTTTTTGTTACACATGAAATTTTCACACCTAGGTACCTTGCTCTAAGTGTTGTAAGTGTCATATAAGTGTCTCATACACCTTGACACCATGGAATAACCTATGCGACAATCCCTAGTCAATGTGGAGGAGGGATATATTACATGAAGGCCAAAATACCAAGTGCATGTGAATTATTATTAATATTCATGAAAAAGAAATTAATTAAATGTGAAAATCCATCTCACATTTGGTTTCATATTTTTTAGGGAAGGTGGAGGATCTCATGGATGGTTTCTTTTAGATCCCTTTTTAGTGGTTCTGATGAGTGATCCTCTCCATGGTGGTTAAGCCTCCAAATCCTATATAATGAGGGCTTTCCATGGAGATGGGAAGAAGGAAATTTGAGGTATCAAACCTATGGTATTGGGAGAAAGCTTTAGGATATCAAACCTATGATTTTGTGATATTTGTGCAAGGGTTGGACGAGGAGTACTTGGAGAGGTTGTTGTGATTTCATCTACGGTTTGTAAGTATCTCTTTTGATTTCTCATTAATATATGCTTGGCCTATTCCCTTCTAATCTCTGTATATTTACATATGTTGTCTATTATAGATGGATTTGATTAGACTAATATTATAGAGTAGAGAAGGAGTTCTTTGTCTCATTGTATTTTTCATTGCAGGTGTCGAATGGTGCCAAGGAGCTCGGGGATCAAGCTCAAATTGGAGTAGAAAGGAAAAACACCGGAATAAGGTGCATCACACTTTCTTCCTTCTCCTTCTCTTTATGATTAGGTAATTATATTCAAAGGGATATTAGTTTCCAATGTTATCATCTTTTTGTCTTGGTATAGGGGTCTAGAATCTAAGAGGAGATTCAACTATCCGCAGAGGGATATTCCTACAACAAAAATTGGTGAATCCACTCGGGATCGACATTGATTTGTCTTTTCTTGGATTGTCCCTTCTCTTTTCCCACATTTTAGATCATTTTTATTGTTTATTTATGATCCATTACCTTTCTCCCATATTCACTAGCAATTTCACCAACTTATGTGAATTCTGGGTAAGTTTTTTTTAATGTTTTGTCTTTTTTTTTACTTTCTAGGAGGGGTAGCACTCCCCTGGAGTGGATATCAGAGCATTGATATCTAATCAGTTCTCCCCCACATTTATAATCATATCGCTGATCTATAATCAGTGCTCCCCTACAGTGCTTTACAGAGTGTTGTAGCGCTCTGTACCCTTGAGACAAGGAGTGTTGATCTCCTTCTTGGAGGATTTTTGCCTTCTTCTGCTTAGATGCTTTTAGCCTGTTTTGTGGAAGTCTTTACCCAGAATCTGTATGTTGGTTTTTGAAGTTATTTAGGTTGATATTTGGTACTCATAACTCCTTTTTGGTTCTTTTCTTGGTTTTTTAAGATATTTCCTTGTTTTGGAATCACTCTTCTTCTTTGAGATCTTGAGTTGGTTTTTTATACTTTCTCGTTGATCTGATTGTTTGAAAGTTGTCACAACGAAGTGTTGATACCGAGAGGGGGGTGAATCAGTATCAAGTACAATTTAAAACCTTTTTCAACTTATACTTAAACCATTCAACT